>NW_010729191.1:345359-430035 GCF_000365185.1 Nelumbo nucifera
GACTGATAGATAGGACTTCAGTTTTTCATAGTTATCCCACTTTGGGAGAGGGTTCAGCCTTATCTTAGCTTGTAAGAGCCCGTTTGGGGATGCTTCGGTTGCAGAGGTTTAGCTTGTGGTAGTTGAGCACCCATGTTCCAGAGTGGTTATCTGGAATATCTTCCTATTTCAGCTGCATTTCTGGTATCTGAAATATACCTAGCTGTGGTAGTTCAGCTGCATTTCTGGTGCCTGAAACCCAAATTCTAATTATTGAGAAAGAAAATTAGAATAATTAATGCGCATTTGCTTCGATTGGTAAAATGTAAGCCAATAATGAGATCAAGTTAGCTAGCATTTTAACAATTTTTAATGAGCTTATAGACAATTGCCAGTGCAACTGAATGCATCTTCCAAATTCCTCTAGCACTTGGATGTGTAATTAGGCCTACAACAAGTACATCTCCATACCAGAATTTAAGGGAAACCATTACGTATTTTATGATTAATTAGTTAGTGGATTTACAATGTCACATACTAATTCCCATAGCTAGGTATTTAGAATCCTACAAGCTTTTAACCATTGAAAAATTTCAGTCTATATACTCTAGAAGAAAGAGAGAAGACATGATAATCCCAAGATTTTCTATATGCTTGTCTTGTTTGAGAAGACAAGCTGACCTGTAGCACCTCCTTCATGGCTATGGCGCTAAGCTAGCGTTTAAGTTGAGAGATGAGGGCCCCTCTAAAACTAGGATTAGGGTCTCATGAAGGCTGAAAGATATTGAAGGTTTTATAAATTATAATGAACCTTCAACGGATCCTGAAAAGTGATGGGGCATATTTAGGGAACTTTAAATTATCTAATGAGGAATTCAATGATCAGGCATTAATTTCTTAGATGATCAAAAAAGACACAACCCTGAACCCTTAGACGTTTATGTTCTATTTTCAGGGTGTTGACACACCAAATTTCTAAGCTTCCTGTTTCACTTTAGCAGATAAGGCAACAGCTCCCCACGATGAAAGCAGCCATTAGAGAAAGGAACAGCCCATTGATCCACATAATGCTCACTTTCAGTCTATTTCTTTGCTTATCAATTCAGATTTAGCAAGCTTTATCCTTATTAATTCAAAATTTACTTATTTCTGTGTCGCATCCACAATCCCATCTGAACTTGAATGGAAGGTATTGCCCTCTTCTCCTCTAGTAGATAAAGAAGCTTTAAAGGCAATGATTTGACTACTTCGTGTGGTTCAGGTATTTATTTGGTTAGTTAAGTTTACCTTCTATGCATGTATATTTATTATATGTATATGATTGACATTCTGGTACGTATATGCTTTTGCAGCCCCTGTACATGCTGATCCTGATGATTTTGGGAAGGGTAAATACATGAACTTCCCATTTTTGTTTTCCTGGACAAAGTGAGGGTATCTGCAATTATCAAATAGCTTGAGTTAATTGCAGACAATTTTAGAAACCAGGGTTGGTGTTTGTTACCCCAAAAAAGAAACAAAACAATAACACAGCAACAAATAGAAGGGATTGAAGAATCGTCAGCTATGGTGCTAGAAATGATACTTTTTGTTCTTCTAAAATGGTCAAATGGATGCAGTTACCGAAAGGTAACACCCAATCAATTTTCTTTTGTATCAATAGAGGAATCAAGACTTCTATGTATTTTACACAAATGAAGGTTCCACACTTCTGAATGATGGGGAACAATACAAACAGCTAATGACTGACATACAAAACAAGATCACCAATTGACATACAAACAGCTAAATTTACACATTAATTCCTGGGCCTGTTACTCACAGTTCAGTTCTGTGGGCCAGCCTATCACCAACTGACAATTGCATTCATCCACCAATCTGTTCTGTTCCAGAGAATAGGCTGGTTTTAGGTCTTTGAACTGAGTAATAAACTCAGCCCTATGTATCTTCACTTGTTTATACCTAGGTTGCTTTGCAATGTATTTCCAGTATTCTCTAAAAATACCACCACCTACATGAGAGGGGCCTGGATTAACAAGGCAGCAGCTGTCAACATTCACTTTTATTCTTCCCTCCATTGCAAAAACTTAGACCCTCTCAACATGGCCTTTTCCATCTCTCATACCACAATCCCAATACTTTAACTGCAAAGATTGAATACCACATGGTCCACAACCCCAACCAACCAACCACTGCTACTAGGCAACAAAAAATTGAGAACTTCGATTTTCTTTTATTTTTTTCACTCCTTTATCTGAACAATTACAATTCATTCTTCACTCTTCTTAATTATTATCTCCATCTCCCCTCTCATCAATTCCCTCAAATATGGATTCTCTCTCTCTCAAATAATGCATTTGATGGTCAAATTATTAGCAACTTTCAGCATTTTGTAAGCTTAAAATAAGCCTCAATGACTTACTTATAAGTGATATCTAGTTTCTCTTTTCTCAGGTTCAGTTGGAGTTCGAAGGTGTTCAAATCGACAAGGAGATGAGCATTAATTATAAAGTGACATAGGACTGTGTGCTAAGAATTTAGATTGTCCAAGAACACTGAAGACAAGTTACTTCCTGCAAATGCCTTGTACTAAAGACAAAACCGGGGTCATGGAGAGGATTTGCATTGGAAGATGTGTTAAGTTTTTTTTAATACATTGTACTTTTTTATGTTAATTGGATATTGTATTTAAGCAATTTGTTTTGGATATTATAATAATTAATAATTTTAACTATTTTTATTATCAATTTTTAATTTTTTATTTAAATTGATTTTTATGCATTATCTGCTATGAGATTTGTATTAAATAGGTGCAAACAAAATTTTGAAATCAAATTGATATAAATAATATAAAATAAAAGAAAAAAGGCCAAAGGGATCTAAGCCGGCAGTCCAGACTGCCGCCTAAAAGCGGAAGTAACATTTTGACGGACCTAAGGCGGCGGTCCAAAGGGATCTAAGTCGGTGGTCCAGACCGCTGCCTAAAAGCAAAAGTAACATTTTGACGGACCTAAGCCAGCGGTCCAGACCGCTGCCTTTATTAAATCTAAGTTGGCGGTTTTGACATACCGCCGGTTTAGGA
The DNA here is from genome assembly GCF_000365185.1 of Nelumbo nucifera. The sequence continues at coordinate 348,421 of NW_010729191.1, forward strand.
ATGATTGAATTGCATCTGACCGGTCCCCAAAGGTGGCGGTCTTTTCTGTCTAAGCCGGTGGCCTTGACGTAGGCCGACAAAGGTTTAGGGGGTGGACGCATGATTGCCGCCTTACATCTAAGGCGGCGTTCTTTAGGTCAAAGCCGGCAGTCCTTTGATCGTCGGCTTTGACCGTTTTTCTTGTAGTATGTTGATCCCCCATTAAGATAAGATTCCATTTCAACCTTTCCCATTGGCACAAACCCTCAACCTTAAATCACTCTTTCCCCTAGGGTAATCAAGCATCAACATTGAAACTCCAAGCAAATAAAAACATTCAATCATAAACTTTCACCCAAATTTTCTTTATTTGAACTTCAAACTAAGATTTCATTCCAACATTTTCCATTAACTAAAACCATTAAACCTTAGATCTGCCTCTACCAGATCACTTTTGGACTAACTAATTAAATGCCGTCATTGAATTCCAAACACTTACAAACATCCCTCCATTAAATTTCATAAAAAATATTCCTCATATTACTCTATCCCCATAAGTCGATCACTCTTATTCTACCACTTAGACACCTCTTTTGGACCAATCAAATGCCACCACTGAATTCCAAGCACAAAATATCCACCCATTAATTTTCATAAAAAAATATCTATCATTTGACGAACTATGAAACCAAGATTTCATTTCAACATTCATTACTTTCAAAACACTTGAATTCTGAATATACCACTCGTACACCCATTTGAGCCAATTCATTAGTTGAAGGCCAAAAATGTGCTTTGATGATAGAAAACTCGCCTAATTAGGTTTTCACAATTGAAGTATTTCAGTCAAATGGGCTTTGCCAACGTTTACATCAAATGTTGTAAAAAGTTTTCCCACCACTCCTTTCATTCTTCTCCAACAATTTTTTAATAACATTTAATTTAAAGGTCGTAAAAAGATGACTTTTTGTCACATTTATTTTGGGATTTGTGACATTTACAACAATCATCACCAAAAGTCCAATGGCACCAAAAAAAAAATGGCGGGAATGAAATTTTTGTGACATATTCATTAAACCTTGGGTGGCATTTGTCATTAATGTCACAAAATATCAATGGATGGTGGGAAATAACATTTAGCGATATTTATACTAAATATCCCTAAAAGTGGCACATCCTAAAGTAACATTTCAATGGGTCCCCACTAGTAATAAAAAATAATTATTAATTATAATATTTTTGCTTTTATTAGTGGGGGGACCCATTTGATGTATGGGCTTTGTTAAGTGAAAGCTAAATAATAAAAGCACATAAAAGTACATAATTGTTTTATATTTTAGATTTTTTTAAATAATTAATAATTATTTATATTTTAAATACTACTTTTAATAATTTTATAATACAAAAGTAACAATAATTCATTTTAGCTAAGGTTGTTCATCAAACTGATGAAATCGACCAAATTGGGCCCATCTTGGTTATCTCGGATGCTACTGCCTTTCACGTGTGTGCGTGCTATTGGACCAGGCCATGCATGCGCTTGGACAGTTAGGATGTGGTCTTCTCCTTAGGGGCACGACCATTCGAGGCTACTACATGCAGCTGCCTCTTTGGTTCTAGATAGCATGCTTACCTCTGTTCTGTGTATGCCCTCATTAGGTCCACCCTGAGCGCCCTGACCATGCCTACATCAGGAAGGAATACAAATGCAAATATGTACAATACAAATGTATACAAAATAATATAAAATAAAAGGTTTCACAATGTACATATTTGCATTTGTATTCCTTCCAAACTGAGCCTTAAGAATCACTAACAAAGAATGTGAGAGAGAGGCCAAGGGCTCAGTCAAATAATGGAGAAAGACAAGCCTAACTTTCTCCTCTCTCTCAAAATCCAAAAGACCAACCGCCCTTAGTGAAAAAGACAAACTAATGTATCAGTGAAATAATGTGTCATATAAAGAAATCTCTCAAATAGGCCAAGGTTATTTTGTCCAAAGAATCAGGCCTTTCACGGTAAGCCATTAAAGAGGAATTAACGTGAGAGTTGAGAGCAAACAAGGACTTGACTCGGTTCTCATTAATGTACTCAATAGCATTACTCGATATTTCTTTTTACAATCAACCCGTCTCTCAATTGAAGACAAAAATTAATTGCCGTCGCTGACCAGGCATGGTAAAGTCAAGGGGCTACAATAATAATCATCTCAAATTACTTTCTCACATAAATCGTTCCACTTTTTGGCTTTCTAAGTGATTCCTATGCATTGGATTTGGGATAAAACAACAATTAATTCTGATTTGAATTGCAGACTTATAATAATTCAAATTTATAAATAGTTCTGTCTATAATATTCATACCCGTCTGTAAATTGGCATCAATTCTGAGTTGACACCTATCCTAAACTGTATGATGGAGCTAGTATTTCAGAGATGGACTGAATGGTAAAAACCCCAACAATGTTTTTTTAGGTTATATTTGATTTGAAGGAAAATGTAGGGAGGAGGAAAAAGGTATAAAAATCTATATAAAATTTGTAAAGGTTTTCTTACCTTTCCTTTCATTTTCTTACTTTTTCTTTGTGAAAAAGACAAGTGAGGCCGGCTTGAGTCAATAATGTATCATGAGAAGAAAGCTCTTAAACAGTCCATCTGTTTTGTTGAAACAGTCAGCTCTATCACCGTAAGCCATTAATTGAGAGGAGTTAGCGCGTACCACTTGACTCAGTTCTTGTTGATGTAACCATCCAATGAGAAAACATTATCAGTCACCAGAAACTTTGGTATTTTATCTCTTTCACCACACACTGACGTATTCAATAATCAATTAGGTTATGTTGGATGTGTTTGATACGAAGGAAAAAGTAGGGGAAAGTTAAGAAAATATTTACAAAGTTTGTAAAGGTTTTTTTTATTTTTTTTCTTGCTTTCTCTATTTTTTCCTTCAAACCAAACACAGCTTTAAGGTTCCGATGCCGTGAAGATAGATAACGTTTGCTTGTAATCAATGACATTACTCGTTCTTCGGTTTTACAATCAACCCTTATCACTCAATTAAAGACAAATTAATTACATGAAAAATTCAAGAAAAAAGTATGGAAACACACGATGCAGAATTCTGAATTCCAGACCCCCCCCTACAACTAGCCCTCTCCCCCTAGCCCGTGAATTTGATATCAATTCACGGTCAGGATGCATTCCCCCAGTACTTTGGGCCTAGTAAATTCTGATCTGGGCTGATTGGTATTTCTCCCAAAATTCAATGAGCCAAGATAATAATCATCTCAAATTACTGTCAATCACAATCATCATTTAATAAAAATCACATCAGTCAGTGCTAGGCCCGTTTGAAGAGTATTCGAACAGCCTTTACAACCTTTGAACGGGAATATCTCTGTACTTCTATGCTTTATTTCATGGAGAAATATTTCCAATGCAAAACAGGCTATGATAGCTGTTTGAATGGACTTTGCTCTAACTGAATCCTGTTCCGACGTAACTAGTCTCCCGTGATCTAATTTAAGCTTATTCTGAAGTAGGCTAAACTTTGTTTCAACCAGAGATGGCCATGTCATCAAAATCTTGATAAATAATTTGATTTTACAAAATTAATTCCAATGGACGATACGAATTAGCGGGTGGAATGCTGTTCGCAATTGTAAATTTTGCTGAAATTGGTAGAAAGGATATTATCAACATTCAACGGTTGCCATCAGAACATGGCCATCTATTTGTTCAGTGCTCTGCGTTATCATTTTCCTTATAACGCGGCCATCAGACCGAGTCATTTTGGGTTGATTTCGGAAAGCTCCAAATAGAGTTTTTTGCGTCTTTTACATTTTATTCTCGTGTGGGAAGATGCATAGAAAGATGTGCATATACCAAACGTGCTTCAAACTGCTCAGATCTTCATACAAGAACTCAATGTGTCGTTTGATTGTTAGAGCTACCAGAAGAACTTTCAAAAAGATGTGTTAAACAGACCCTATATCTTTTCCATGTGTATTGAACACCCTTTAAATATTTATCCCCGAAAATGAATACGAATTTGATTGATTGTACAAGCAAAATGAAGAGTGTCCCAGTTGGTACCTTAGCTGATTTGTTCCTCCTACCACCCATTTGGAGGAGAATTATTAGTGTTATGTTGTTATTCTTAGGGGTGAGCATTTGGTTTATTCAGTTAAAAATCGAATCGAATAAATAAAAAAAAAAACAAACTAAAAAATAAAAACCAAATCAAAACCGAAATTTAAAGAAATCGAAATAACCAAAACCGAAATTTTTTGTTCGGTTTTTGGCTATTTTGGTTAAAACCGAATTTTAATAATATATATTGTATTATATATTATATATTACAAAATATATATTATGAAATCAAATTTCAGTATATTATATATTAATATATAAATATATATTATATATTACATATTATATATTATATATTACATATAATAATAAAATGTTCAATTAATTTGAGTAACCAAAATTCTAATTAAAAACCAAAACCAAAACCAAAATAACCAAACCGATTTAATTAAAAACCAAAAAAAAATCAAACTAGAAAACCAAAATCAAAATTTCCGATTCGATTATTCGATTTTAACAAACAAAAAACACAGCCCCTTTGGGAATTTGCGTGGGCGCTTCACACAACGTGCCCAAAGGGACATCCCAATTTTACATTGAAAACATCTTGATAAGTAAAGAAAATGTTTTAAATTAATGATGAGATGTGGGGCGAATGTAGGACTTGAGCGCCAATCTAAATGCCCGCTATGGTGGAATATATCAAATAAAAGAGTTCGGCTTCTATCAGAGCAAGTCAGTGCTCACACCCTTCGAGCAGCCCCTTGCAATTTGGCATTGAGAATATCTCCCATGAAATAAATCATGTAACTACGGAAATATTCCCAATGCAAGGATGTAAAAGTTGTTGGAACGGGCTTTGCTCTTACTGAAGCCTGACTCCAAATAAAAATGATTACAAAATCCATACTCATTGTGTAATACTGGTATTCACGTCTCCAATACTAATTTGTGAATGATTTGCCTATGCCAGTTGTGGGTGTGGGAAAGACTATGGGCCTTTCAATGATATTCTAAAAATAGGTCTGCATCCAATTTAATCATCTTGGATTTGGATGATGTATTTATATAATTAAATTAGATTTGGACTTTAATCTGATTATATTATAATATTTATTGATTTTAATATATAAATTTGGAATAGGATTTGATCCTCACAAGACCGTGCTCCCACCGTTCATACATCCCTTGCAACCTTGCATTGGGAATATCTTCCCATGAAAAAAGTGTACAAGTACAAAGATATTCCCAATGCATAGCTGTAAAAGGCTGTGAGAATGATATGAGCATGATCTTGTGAGGATTGAATTCGATCTCTATAAATTTTATATAATTATATTTAAAATGATGAAATATATATTTTTATATATTATATTATATATGAACAATGAATCTATATATAATAAATTTAGTATATATATATATTTACATCAATAGTGAAGTTCCTTAGGTTGAGTTTGGAAGGAGTACAAAAGCAAATATGTAGAGTGCAATACCTTATATTTTGTATGATTAACTATGTATTTACGTTGTACATATTTGCATTTATACTCTTTCCAAACCGAGCCTTAAATTTAATCTAATTTCAGATCTGAAATCTTTAAATTCGATTGGATTACATATGAATTTCGGATTTTGATTAATCCGATTTGAACTCGATCTGATTACAGCCTTATTAGACCAGGTTATACATGAGAAGAGTCATGCTATTATATTATTATGTACAAATCAGTCAAATCGTTGTCTTTCTTTTAACAACTAAGTATTAAATTAAGGAGAAATTACTAATTTACCCACTCTCATGGTTAAATGACAAGTTTTTTCAATGGGATCTGGTGTCATGTGTAGTAATGGGGACACATACAAATAGAAATTTGGATTCGATTCTCACCAAGCCGTGCCCCTTATTGGAACAAAGGATAAGTTATCCACGTGACGAGATAACCACCTCAGTTGTATGATAAAAACAAAACTCTTCATTATTTGTACCCTATTGTGAGCTTTGGGAAGCTCATGACCAGCTCAAAGAGATGGAATCACCACCCATTTTTAAAGGAAATGGGCCATCATTTTTAGACTTGAAAGTTTGATTTTAGCACTTTGATAGTGACTCCATCTTCCATGGGAAAGGCAATGAACCAAAAGATTTTGGGTCCCAAAGATTGGAAGAGCGAAGGTGTTAGGAACCCCTCTCTCTAAGTTGATATAGCAACCCACTACGGGAGTAATTTAGACTCAAATTTCAGCAAAGCACGAATTAACAAAATTTCTCAAAGCTCTTCAAATTTGACAAGATGTCCCCAAATTCGTCTAGAATTGATTTGAGTTGATGTTTTCGGGTCTTAGGTATTGGTTTTCCTAATAACCTAGCCTCTCTACCTCATTTTCTCAATATGGAGGAATCTAAGAATGCAAATTTCCCAGGATTTTAGGACTTTAAGCGATCTAAAACTAATCTAAAAAAAGAGAGACAGTGGAATGATAGGCTTACTTCTCATGTACGACCTTGAAACAAACTTTTCAGCAACTAAAAGGACTTCAAATGACACTTGAGCAAGGCATGAAACTAGGCTGAGCAGTTTTGGTGTTAAGTTTGAAAAATAGGGGATGAAGCTTGAGCTTAACTTCATGGAATTCGGCATTTCAAGCAGAATGGGTGTATTGCAGAAGTTAGGAAATTGCTCTTCCTCAAGCTCAAGTTGGGCTTCTATTTATAGATGAAAAGGGAGAAAGATGGGTGTGAAATTCATCCAGCTACAGTGTGTGATTTAGTAGAGTTCTTTCACTGAAATAGGCAAAGATTTTGAGAGAGAAGGGCCTACAATTGACCTTTCCTTCTTTGCACAACAAACTTTCTCGAGTCTAGGAGGTTTCTTATGGATTTCATGCCCCCACTTGCAGCCCTGTATTTGGGGCTGGCAGTGGCAAAAAATGTAAATTTGATGAACTTTAAATGGGGTTTTGTCCTTTCTTAGTTTCAAGTGGGGGCATGTTTGGTATTTTGAGATTTTTAAGCCTATTAGGCTCAAATTCATTGGTTCAGGTGTTTTAAAGGGGTTAAGTAAGGAACTGCCATCAATCCCACCTTCTAAAGATTCTAGGTTAGACAGATGATGTGGCGATTCAATCTAGTGCATCAAAATAACGTCTTCTTAGTTTAACAGTTAAACGGGTGAATTAGGACATGAAATTTGTCGTGTTGGGGGTTTTTGGATCTCTGAATATAGTGGCAGGGTCTGATTGATCAAATAAGGCTTGGATGATAGAGATCTGTGACAAGTGAGCTTTTGATCAATAAGATTCATCAAAACAGAATCAAGGTTTGATGTTGAGTTAAACAAGGGAATTTTGGGATAAAATTTTGTGGGTAGGTATGGATTGGGCTCATGAGGTTACTGGAAGGGTTTGATCATGTTAGGTATGTGCAGATCACGAGTTTTAGGTTCGAGGAGCATCGTAGTATTAGACGTGTTGAAATTGAATCTCTAATAGGTGATTGCCTAAATCCAAGAATTTAAGGTTGAAATTTTGTGTGATTGGTTGTTTAAGGATTTCATTTCATGTAATGGAGTTTGATCGGGGATCAAGTATAGTGATGTGGCACAATCAAGACCATTAAGAGGGAGTCATGTAGATTTAACGATGGATTTATGGGCCTTTAAGCTAAAATTTGGTTTGTTAGGATTTTGGCATGTTTTAAAGTGATTGGCATGATCCGATTAGGCATTCAGAATGGAGGAGATGGGTCAAAGAAGAGACCCAGCAAAATTGGGTGCTAACACCTGTTCATTATCTGTATCTTTATCCTTGTACATGTATTTGTATCACTCAAAGTGCAACTCCACTATCAAAGGGCATAAATAAAGATGGTTATGGTGAATCCACATATTACCGAAACCTTCATTCCATTCACATCTATACCTTTTCTTTTCTTTGTTTTGCTTATTAATCTAAGTCGGTATCAAAGCCAGTGGGTGCCAATGACAATACTAGTACCAAATATACTGAGAACTCTAATGGATTAACTTCTTCCCTCAACTATATACTTGGATCCTCGTTCTCAACCATTCCCAATATCACTCATTCCCTTCCAATCAAATTGAACAATGAGAACTACCTCCCTTGGAAGGCCCAAATGATTCTTATACTTAGGACTCACAAACTACTAGGATTTGTTGAAGGAACTATGAAGGCACCTCCAAAGGAAATTGATGGCAGTGATGGCAAGAAAGTTGCAAATTCTAAATACAAGAATTGGCTCCAACTAGACCATCTTGTCCTTGGGTGGATCATCTATTTTCTCAGTGAAGGCATTGTATCTCAAGTGATTAGTTTAACTTCAGTTGTAGATGTATGGAAAGCTTTAGTTACAACTTATTCTACTATTTCTCATTCATGAGTGTTACAACTCAAAAGGCAATTATAATATATTAAGAAAGGATCTTAGTCTATCTCAAAAGGCAACTGAACCGTCGGTTAACCGAACTGGTCAACCAGTTAACCAACTGGTTTTGGTTCGATTCTGATAACCGGTTTTCCAGAAACTGGTACTACCGGTTTGGTTCACAAAAAAGGCCCACGGTTCGGTTACCCGAATCGTGAGCACCCCTAGCTCCAACTAGACCAGCTTGTCCTTGTATGGATCATCTCTTCTCTCACTGAAGGCATTGTATCTCAGGTGATTGGTTTGACTTTAGCAATAGAGGTATGGCAAGCTTTAGCAGCAAGTTATTCTATTATTTCTTGTTCACAAATGTTACAACTCAAAAGGCAATTATAATATATTAAGAAAGGATCTCAATCTATCTTAGAATATGTAAAAAATACAAAAGCTACAATTGATAATTTGGTTGCTATATTTGAGCTAGTCTCTAAAGACAATCTTAATCTTTGTATTATCTTTGGACTAGGACTTGAATATGAATCCATCATTACTGTTATTACTAAAATCCTGATTTTGATACTTTAAATATCAATGATATACTTGGATTACTATTGAATCATAAAGCATGGTTGGAGCAACACAACTAACCCATTTCTAAAAATAGTCCATTAATAAATCTTGTAGCAAATTTCAATAATAACAGATCAAAGAACTCATGGAATCAAAAACCATTTAATGATTGTGGTGGTTTTCCTCAAACACATGGTTGTGGTCATGGTGGTAGAGATCGTAATGGTTATCCAAATCCTCCCAACACAATTGGTGGCAGAGGCAATGAAGGCGGTCGAGGCAGAGGTGGTACACCCGCCATTGTTTGTTAGGTTTACAACAAGCCAGGTCATGGCACATTAAACTATAGAAGGTATTATGACATTGCATATCAAGGGGAACAACAACAGAGTTCTACTGAGCTAGGTACATATCACACTGGAATGAGTTCTGAATTCAATTCCACTTGGTACCCGGATTGAGGTGCCACTCATCACCTCACTCTAGACTTGGAAATTTTCAGAATAGGTCTAAGTATTCAGGTCCTGATTAAGTAACCGATGGTAACGGAACAGGTTTGAGCATTTTGAATACTGGACCATCTTCTCTTTAGTATACTCATCATAAATTTGCATTGCATAATATATATCATGTGCCACATATTACAAAGAACTTGTTATCAATGAGTCAATTCACAAAGGATAATGATCTCTTCTTTGAGTTTCGTCGTGACTATTTTCTTTTAAAGGATTATACGGGGAGAGTTCTACTTTGAGGAACTGGTAGAGATGGGTTATATCAGTTTCCTAGTACTACTTAAGTCAAGAATAAAGCTGCAATACTTGTTGGAGAATATACGACCTTTTTGGGATGGCACCAATGATTGGGACATGTGGCCTTCAAAGTTGTTTGTCAGGTCATTTCTAAGTATGGTTTGTTATATATGGGTAAAATTAGTCAATCTGTTTGTTTGTCTTGTCAAATGGGCAAAAGTCATAAACAACATTTGTTAGTTTCTACTTACTATTCTAAGGGTCCATTAGATTTGGTTTATTCAAATGTTTGGGGATCAACCCCAGTTTATTCTAATAAAGGATTTCATTATTATGTATTCTTTATGGATGATTTTTCCAAATTCTCGTAGCTATTTCCTATTGCTAAGAAATATCAAGTTATGGATATTTTTGTTTGTTTTAAAAGTCATATAGAATTGTTATTCTCAACTAAGGTCAAGAGTTTCCAATCCAACTAGGGATGAGAGTATTAGAAATTATATCAATTTTTGGACTCACAAGAAATTCTCCATAGATTATCCTGTCCACATACACATGAACATTTTGTGTCATTGAAAGTAAACATCTACACGCCATAGAATCAATGCTCTCTCTAGTGGCTTCCTCGTCTCTCCTATCCTTTTGGGTTGATGCAGCTAAAATTGTCGTGTATCTAATTAATAGAGTGTCATTCAAACACTCCAGGGTTGCTCTCTATATGAAAATTTGTTTCATTCAAATCTTTAGTTGTGCATGCTCCTCTCTTGTGACCCTACAATCATCATAAATTTGCATTAATTTTGTTCTCCGTAATGCATCTTTATTGGTTACATTTGAGCGCACAAAGGTTACCTGTGTTGTCATGTGGCTAGTGGATAGGAATGTATCTGTCGTCACATAGTTTTTGATGAGGAATGCTTTCCTGGTATTTCGGACCCTACTACTTCTACTACTATTACTAATGATGAGTGTTCTTCTACAGGATGTATATCTGCTCCTTTACATGTGCGTTGTGCTTCTAGACTGTCACATCTCTCATCTACATTGTCTTCCACTCCTCTTGAACCAAGGATTGATTGCTCTTCACCGATTTCTCCAATTGATACAACCTCCTCTATCATACAACTTGAACCAATTGACTCATCCACATCAGCATCAGATGCTTCTATGATTGTCTCATCTTCTCTTACTCCACCCCTTCACACTCGAGCAATCCGGGAGTTCTTGGCTTCTACTCTAGTTGTACCAACACCTCAGCATGGATGAACTCACACAATGATTATCAGGTCCATGAGTTCTACAGCATCTCCTTGCTAAAGTTTCCTCTTGACATCCTCTTCCTGAAGCTTTAGTTGCATACATCATTCCTTCTCAAATTGAACTATCTACGTATTCAAAGGCTGCTAAGGATCACAACTAGTTCCATGCTATGAAACAAGAATATGATGCATTGTTGAGCAATCATACATGGCATTTGGTACCAATCATCCAAGCATGAGTGTAATAGGAACCAAGTGGATCTATAAAATAAAGAGGGAGAGTGATGGCTCTGTTTAGCACTACAAAGTTCGCCTTGTTGCTCAAGGATTTACCCAAGTTTTGGGTGTAGACTTTTCTAATACTTTCAATCTGATTGTAAAACCAGTTACAATGCGTATTGTTTTGGCACTTGCAATTTCACATGGATGGGAAGTATGTTATTTGGATATAAACAATGCATTCTTAAACGGAAGAGTGGAAGAAAATATTTTCGTTCAACAACCTAAAGGACTTGAGGACCGAACATGGCCCACTCATGTTTATAAGTTGCAGAAGGCTCTTTATGGCCTTCAGCAAGCTGCACGGCCCCGGTTTTCACATCTTAATAGCTATCTCGCTGCACTTGGCTTTAGATGCTCCTAAGCTAATCCCTCACTCTTCATCTATCATAAGAACAAGCTCTCTATTTCTATAGTAGTTTATGTTGATGACATTTTGGTTACGTAATCTTCTCCCTCTACTGTTGCACAAGTGATTGCCTCTTTCTCATTTGCCTTAAAGGATCTTGGCCGACTTCACTACTTTTTAGGCATTGAAGCTTCCTATACTTCTCATGGTTTATTCTTATCTCAATGCCAGTATATTGTTGATCTACTTTAGCATGTTCATTTGGAAGGTATCAAACCAATTGCCTCACCCATGCCATCCTCTTGCAAGCTTTCTAAGGTGATAGAAAGCACATTGCTAGATTTTATGGAATATCGGAGCATCGTGAGACCTTACAATATGTAACCATTACAAGGCCTGATATTGCATACTTTATTAACAAGGTGTGATAGTTTCTTCATACACCTATTGACACGCATTGAGCAGCTGTTAAAAGGATTTTCAATATCTCAAGGGTACTCTAGACATGGGAATTTAGTTTACCCCTTCATCCTCTCTTCAATTACATGCCTACAGTGATATTGATTGGGTTGGGTGCCCAGATGATCAGAAATCGACTGAGAGTTATTGCATTTATTTGGGCCAAAAAATGGAGGGTTGAGATTGGTCCAACTACAAAGAGGGGTTTTGGGTGTGTGGATCCACAAGATTGGTCGAAACAGAATCTTTCGAGATGGATGGGTAAACGGGTTATTTTGGACTGAAATTTGGTAGGGTGAGGATTTTGGACATTTTGAGTTGACTGGTGGGGTCGGATTCGGTCATATGGGCCCGAATCAGGCAGATCTGGAAAGAGCTTGATGCGATTAATTTGGAACCGCAAAACAAAATCTTGGTGTGATGAAGGGGCAAATAAAGGTAGATTTTGGTGAAATTTCATAGGGTAGGTTTTTAGATAATCCGAGGTGATTGGTGAGGTCAGATTGGCCAACTGGGCCTGGATTAGAAGGATTTTGAATCCATTCAATCGAGAGTCTTGAAATGGAATCTTGGTGTGATCAAGGGGCAAACAAGGGCGGTTTCGGGTGCAATTTCATAGGGTATGTTTTTTGGGTAATCTGAGGTGATTGGTAAAGTTGGATTGATTTATATGTGTTTGGATCAAGTGGATATGGGTTATGGGTGCTTTAGGCTAACGTGAAAAGTCGAAATGGAATCTTTGTTTGATGAGAGGGAAATCTAGGGTTGAAACTTTATGGGTAGGTATTTTGAGAGGCCTTGAGTTTAATGGTGGGGTTTGATTAGTTTGAATGTGTTCAAATTGAGGGAATCTGGGTTCTGAGTATTTAGGCTAATAAGATTTGTTGAAATAGAATCTTTATTCGATGAGAGAGTAAGCAAAGGAATCTTGAGCTAAAATTTTATGAAGAGGTATTTTAGGATGTTTGAGATGGTAGTGTCTAATTTGGGGGTCAATATGCAGACGAGGTTGATTGGGGCCATTGGATTGGGTATATAGATTTAAGAGGAGATTTGAGGGTTTTCAGGGTGAGATTCGAATTCCTTGGGTTTTTAGGTGTTTGGGAGAGGTCGGAAAGGTATAAATGTGAATGCACCCTGTTCATTACCGGTATCTTTATTTGTATTTCACGGAAAGTGTAACTCCTCTATCATTACCTGTATCTTAATTTGTATTTCACTGAAAGTGTAACTCCTCTATCCAAGGGTAAAAATACAGATGGTTCTGGTTAATCCACATATCACTAGAACCTACATTCCATTAACATCTATACCTTTTCTCTCTCTGTTTCTGTTTCTCTGTTATTTATTATTCCAAGTCTCCCACCGTCCTCACGACCCTTGTGTAGTTTTATTCATCGGGAGATATTGTGAATTAACGCACCATCATTTGCCGTGGGAAAACTAGAGATAATAACTTTCAGGTCTTCTTGTAAGTCAATACGTGATATAGAAGACTGACCAAGTCTTCTTCTCAGATACCATACAATGTTTGCCTCTTGAAGTCTATAAATGAGTTTAGCTAGCAAATGGGCATTCTCCAAGTCTCAAACAAAACAACAAGGATTGCTAGCTAATTAGCAACAATGGCATTGCCTGTGCTGCTACTCCAATTCCTTCTGTCGTTGCCAATTAGCAAGGCCGGCTGCGAGGAAAAATGTGGCGACATCCCCATTCCCTACCCGTTCGGCTTTGGAAACCCAAACTGTTACAGAAAGCGGTACGACGTAACCTGCAACCACACTTTCACCCCTCCGAAACCTTTTATATCAAACACCAACTACGAAATTCTAAATATATCCCCACTAGGCCAATTGCACACCAAAACCTTCGTAACTTATGATTGCTACGATCAAGAAAAAGATAGGAGTATTAACAGGGTCCGCTCTTCTTTCGGTCTCGTAGATCTTCCTTACACTTTTTCCGACACCAAAAACAAATTCACGGCAATAGGTTGTGACACTGTATCCTACATAACCGGCACCCGGGACGGCCGCGGATTCACAACCGGATGCTCAATGGTTTGCAGCGACCAACAGAGCTTGGGAAACGGGTCTTGCTCAGGAATGGGTTGTTGTCAAACTTCGATCCAAAAGGGGTTCAAGATGTTTGTGGTGGAGCTCTATAGCCTCTACAACCACACCAACGTCTCGAATTTCAATCCATGCAGCTACGCTTTCATGGTCGATTCGGAATGGTTCAACTTCTCAGTACCTGATATCTTGGGCTACATGGGCTTCTATAATAGAAATGAAAAAATGGTCCCAGCCGTACTCGATTGGGCAATAGAGAAGTACACCTGTGAAAATGCTTCCAGTAGTGATCCAAATTATGCATGTGGTAAGAACAGCGAATGCTTTAACTCTCCTAATGGTTTGGGATATCTCTGCAACTGTTCTCAAGGTTACCAAGGCAACCCTTATTTTGATCACGGATGCCAAGGTATTTGTATATTTTAAACTTACCTAATTACTGAGTATTTCTAGAATTTTGATTGTTTAATCAAATTTCTTTTCATAAATGGTTTGCAGACATAGACGAATGCATGAATTCAACTATGAACGACTGCTCTTCATCCGGGGTTTGTACCAATACGCCTGGGAGTTACACCTGCTCTTGCCCGCCTGGTACTCGTGGGGATGGAAGAGAAAACGGAAGTGGTTGTGCATCTCCTCCGAGGAATCTATCTCAGCTGATACAAGTCTTCTTAGGTAAATATATAATCTACAATTTACTGTCTTAAAGTTTGTCTCCCGGGTAGATGGAAAATTGATTCATTGATTGTCAGATAAATGCGACAACCACATTTACCCAAAAAGAAAAAAAGAAAAAAACCATATTGGCAGGTCTTTTTGGAAAATTTTTCGGGCTGCCAAATCAGGAAACTTCAAATGAAGCATGAAGGATACTTATCTGAAAGAATACTTATCAAACAGTCTTCAAAGACAAAGCTCCAAAAGCTCAATAAGTCCATATACCTTTTGTCCATCTGAGCTTTTCGAAATATCTTCCTACAACGACTTGACAAATGACTCGTTAATTTACTTTTGAGAGTAAATTGAATATGTAACGCTGTCAGCTGGTCATAGCTGTTACAGTGATGGATGTAATTTCCTCCATCGACATGGGTGGATAGAAATATATTCAAGTGGTTATTTTGTCCACGTAATTATTATCTTTAACATTTATTCAAGTGAAATATATTTGACCATTCAAGTTTATTTCCTTCTTAACAAATTCATTTTTCCAAATTCAACATTTCATCTGAATCTTCTTGAATAGAAACATATTAATAATTTGTTATTTGAATTATTTTCTTTTCGAATTTATGGGTTGCAACTTGGCTAGGCCAACCCGATTCAACCCAAAAAATAGAATCAGATTGGTCTGGGTTGAATGGTTAATGTTGAGTTTAAGGTTTTAAAATCCGACCTGAAAACTAAACCTCTTTGACCATCAGTTTTTGGGTCAGCAGTTCGACCAATTAGGTCGAATGGTTCAAGCAGTTTGAAGAGGAGTAAGAGGAGGCTACATTGATGGAAGAGACGGTAGGAATAGCAGCGGTGACGTTTCTCTCCAGCCCTTTCAGATCTATCTCGTTCATTGATTTCAGTTCTTTCTGAAATCTCAAATCTTATTTCTCTCTTCCCCTCCAATCTCTCTCTCTCTCTCTCAGATGTCTGTGAGCTCAGATCTGAAAAGCGAGATCTAGCCTCAATTTCTTTTCTCTCTTAATCCTTTATTTTAAGTGAGATCTAGCCTCAATTTCTTTTCTCTCTTAATCCTTTATTTTAAGTGAGATCTGCAAACTAACTCAACCCAAAAGTGAGATCTGCAAACCGTTGACCGGGTCAGCGGTGTAGCAGTTCAACGACCAGGGTTAGCGGTTTTTTAATCAATTCAACATATTTTTTTTAAAAAGCAGTCCAATCCAAAAATGGACCCAGAGACATGACTGATTCCTGGGTCAAACAGTTCGACCGTCTGATCCAATCCGATTTTCAAAACAGTGGTTGAGTTCGAGTTGATGCCTTGGGCAATCTAGGCCAACGTAAACCTGATATATTGCACTTCTAGTTAATTTTTTTTTTTTTTTGGAGCAGCACTGCTAATTGTTTATTCTTGTATATTATGTATATGATTCATTACAGGGAAGGATAGATGTTTTTCTTTGTTAAATATTTATCATTTGCTTACGTGGGTTTGGTAATGTATTTACAAATTTCATAATTGTACTTTTTTCACTAAATAATCTCTTTTCCATGTAGGAATTGGTTTTGGCATCTTGTTTCTACTATTTGTTAGCTCTTGGCTGTATTGGGGAATCCAACATAGAAGGCAAAAGAAACGCAAAGAAAACTTTTTTCAGCAAAATGGAGGTCTCTTGTTGAGGCAACTGCTCTCTTCACATGATGCAAATGTAGAATTTACTGAAGAGGAACTCGAGAAAGCAACCCATAACTATGACAAGAGTCTGATCCTAGGTCGCGGTGGCTATGGTACAGTATATAAAGGAACTTTACCAAATAATAAGATAGTTGCCATTAAGAAATCCAAAATAGTTGATGAAAGTCAGGTTGAGCAATTCATCAATGAGGTGGTTATTCTTTCTCAGATTGAGCATGAGAATGTAGTCAAGCTTTTAGGTTGTTGCTTAGATTCTGAAGTTCCATTGTTAGTATACGAATTCATTACTAATGGGACCTTATTCCATCATATTCATGATGAAGGTCACAAATCGTCCATTTCATGGGACAATCGTTTAAGGATTGCTACAGAAACTGCAAAAGCAATTGCCCATTTGCACTCTGCAGTCACTCCTCCAATTATTCACAGAGATATTAAATCTGCCAATATTCTCTTAGATGACTTTTTTAAAGCAAAAGTGTCAGATTTTGGAGCTTCAAGATTAGTGCCACTCGACCACACTCAGCTTACCACATTAGTACAAGGGACATTGGGGTACTTAGACCCAGAATATTTTCAAACAAGTCACTTGACAGAGAAGAGTGATGTTTACAGTTTTGGTGTTGTTCTTGTTGAGCTATTAACCGGAAGAAAAGCACTTGAATTGGACAGACCCGAAAGAGAGAAGAATTTGGCTATACATTTCATGAATTTGATGAAAGAAGATGATATTTTGAATATTTTGGAAGACAGAGTGTTACATGAGGCTGACAAGGATCAACTTTGTGAAGTCACAAAGCTTGCATGCAGATGCCTAAGTATGAAGGGAGAGGAAAGGCCCACGATGAAGGAAGTAGACAGGGAGCTAGAAGGGTTCAGGGGTTTCGACAACCATCCATGGGTTGAACATAATCATGAAGAAGCAGAGTATTTGCTTGGTGAGCAATCAAATTTACAAAGGTGCAGCACTGCGGAGTATGACAGCAGTTTGAGGGGTCATGTTGCAATATCATTGAACAATGGGCGATGATTGTTAAAGCTTCAACTTTATCTGTCATCCTTGCTTAGACATTCTTAAGAATTAGTTTTTCCTCTATTGTATGATTTGTTGTTTAGATTTTTACAATATGAATGTGAATTTCCTATTTTGATAGGAAAAAATAGTAAATTCTAATTTAATAACCCCTTCTCACCATTATCTACTACATGAATTCTCGTTTGTTTTTTTTTCCTAAGAAATCTTATTTTTTAAGGGCTATTTCTTTGCTTTTCCTGTCTATCCTCTATTGAAATTTGTTTGAGAAACAACTAAATTTATTAGTCAGAAAGTAACAGCATGAGTGATAAATAATAATTAGCTTCAAAGGTAACTGAATTTTGCATACTAATAAACAAAAGTGTATAGAGTATAGTTGGAGAGAGGAGGACATAAACAAAAGAGAAGGCCAAAGGATCCGCTCAACACTCACAAACTTTACATATTAATAAAGTAATAATTGGGTACCCCGGATCTCCTGCCCACTCCACCCTACACTTTCAATGAAAAACAACAAATAATTTTCACACACAATATTAACACTAAAAGACTTAAATTTACCCTGAGTTTTCCTAAAATGACTTAAGCATACCCATACCCATAAGGTTTTAAATTGGACTTAAATATGCATTGTGGAGAGATCCCTTTGGACTCAAACATACCCTCCATGAGTAAAGCCTTAGGCTCAATTTGGAAAGAGTGCAATTACAAATATGTACAGTACAAAAGCATACAAAATAATAAAAAATACAAAGTTTTGCATTTTACATATTTATATTTGTACTCCTTCCAATTTGAGCATTAAGAAATGTTAACATGAGACATCACTTGATCCATTTAAATTTTTGAAAACCTTGTTTTGCCCTTTTATTTGGTTGAAAAAAATAAAACGTTAACATTGTTGTCAGCACCCAATTTTTGCCCAATCCCTTCACCCTACCTCTTTGTACTATCTTTTTAGGTCCTAACACTTGAAAACATAACTAGATTAGCCTAAGACTTACCAAAACCAAAAATTCCTTTTTCTGACACAATCCACATGACAAACGAGAACATTGAGATCAACATAAAACATCTGATTGGACACGATCCCTAAACTCAGGAAACTAAAGCTTAATTATACGTTAAATTTCATAACCAAACCCTAAAGTTCCATCGTTCATCACACCAACCTCCCTTTTAAAGGTCACAATCTATGTGATGTTGAAACCTTGACTCCACGAATCCAAATACAACACATTCATTGCCTGAAGGATGTTAAGATACGATCAACCCCTAAATCCCACCTCAAGTCTACAATGATCAACCTAAAAAAACCCAATATTTCATTTCAACAGCCCTAAATAAATAGAGCCAAACAACTAAGAACAACAAATTCTTTATTAAATCTGGACCATCCACTTGACTCCTTACTTCAATCCATGGCCACACGTCAAATTTCTACTCGAAATTCTCTCGATTAGCCATTCGATCAACAAATATTCTAATTTGACTTGTATGATTAAATCACACAAAAAGTCATTTCCCAAGTCTGAAATCAACAAAATCAATTCCCACCAAATTCATTCTTAAATTCCTTCATTTCTCCCAAAATAAATAAGATTCCATTTTGGACCCACTCATTGGTTAATGAGTCATAAGCTAAAACCTTAATCTATGCCAAATCCTTCAATCCACATCTTTGATCATAGATCTACCTTTTTCATTATATTTGGGACATTCAAAAATGCCTAACACCAAATCTCATCCCAAAATTCCCTCTTTTGACCCACTATTGATACAAAATTCTAATTCAGCAAATCTAGTTGATTTGAAAATACTAATCCTTGATCTTCACCATTCAAATTTCACAACGAAACTCCTCTATTCAAACCTCACCATTCTATTTCAAGCTTCCTTATTGATTGATAAACCATAAGCAAAGCCTGGACTTGAACTAAATCTTTCAATTCATACATTTGATTAAAGGTCCATTACTCCCATCAAATTTAGGATGTCTAAAAATATTCACCCACCAAATTTCATTCCAAAATTCTCTTACTTGACCTACTATTGAACATAGAATCTATTTCAGTAAATCTCATTGGTCAGAGCTTAGCAACCACGGATCTTCATCATCCTAATCTTATTTGACTAATCGGACCTCACCTCTATGTTCAAAGACCCAAAAATCCTAGCACATTAAATTTTATGACCTAATTTACTCGTTTAACTGTTGAATTAGAAAAATTTCATTTTGACATACTGGATTAAATTACTACTTCATCTGTCCCAACTTGAGACCTCAAAAAGGTGGTGGATGATGTCAGCCCCATATTTGACCTATTCAAACACTTGGACAAAAAAATCAGCTTAATAGAGTTAAAAAGCCTAAAAACCCAAAGGTACCCCCACTTGAAGGTAGGAAAGGATAAAATAGTATTTATAATAAGTCAAATTTACATTTCATGCTACTGATTGCCCCAAATATGAGACTACAATGAAAGGCATGCCCCAAAACCTCATTGGAGGCACAAAACATATGAAAATAAATACCAAATCGAGGAAAATCATTTCACCAAAAAGAGAAGCTTAACTGAACACATTTTTCTTTGAAAATCTTTAGCCTTTTTATGAGAAGGCTCTCTTGAAGCCCATGCTCTTTGATTGGGCAAATTTCAGACCTATTTTCCATTTTTTTCTCTATAAATAGAGACTACCTCAAGCTCTAGGGACAAATTTTTTAGAGGGAGAAAATAGAGGAGAGAGCCAAGAAGCATTCCCAAGAAAGCTCTAAGCATTTAAACCTGAAACTCCAAATTTGCCCACTATATTTCAAATATAAGATTTGTAAGAAATCCCTAAGCATTTGATAGCTTCAAACTTCTCTTAAGCTCATTTAAGCACTCTTCCATTCAGTTCAATTGCTAGAATCTCAATAGCAATGTTATACACAAAAAGTAAGCCTTTCACTCTATCTTTTAGCTTGAATTTGTAACTTCTAGGCTATTAGAAGTTTTAAGACCTTAGAGAACATATGTTGTTAGCTTTTTCTAAATTGAGAGAAAGAGGCAAGAGGTGAGGGTCTTAGGGATATTAGTACCTAAGACCCGATAACATCACCTTAAATCAATACTGGCAAAAGTTGGAAGTGTTTTTCTCTAGATTTTGGAGATTCTTAGCAATAATTATAGTGATCTAGGGGTGCTCATGGTTCGATTAACTGAATTGTGGGCCTATTTTTGAAACCGAACTGGTATTATCGATTTTTGGAAAATCAGTAACTGAAACCAAATTAAAGCCATTCGGTTAACCATTAGTTTGGTTCATCGATTTTTTGGTTTTTTATATTTATAATATATATTATAAAAAATATACAAATATATAATAAAATCTGGAAATATATATATATAATATTATATTTTAAATTATAAATAATATATTATATATTATATATAATACATATTTATTAATTTATAATATATAGAAAATATAAAATATATAAAAAATAAATATAATATACAAAAATATAGGTAAAATATATAGAAATGTATGTATACCGGCCGGTTCAATTAGCTATTGATTTTCTATATTGGTTAACCGAAATTGAACTAGTACCTTTGATATTTTAAAAGTACCGAACCAACTGATTTGGTTAACTTGATTTCTGGTTTGGTTTCAGTTGGTTTTTTGGTTTTTCCTACTCACCCCTATTGGTGTTTGGCTCATTGCTCACATCTTTTGGGGCCTTTTCCCTATAGCGTGGACTGAAGGCCTCTTGCTTGTCCCTTCTTTTTCTACTAGCTGGCTCCGATCTTGACATTAGTCTTTTTGTGGTGACATTAATATTTTCTGAAGTTACAATAAAAGGGGATATAGAATTTAATGCAATTCATCGATGTTTATTAAAGAGCCTCGAGATAATTGGTGAACAAGGAGAAATCATGCTTGATTGTGCATCCTAGCATAAGAGAATCTTCCATTAGTATGATTAAACAAGTTAAAAAGAACCTAAGATCTAGAGAGTTTGATGAGCTTGTGGGAAAATTAAAAGAAAATTTGAAGGATGGAAAGCCAAGTCTCTTTCAGTTGGTGGAAGGTTAATCTTACTTTGCCATGTTTTACAAAGTTTACCCATGCATCTCAGTGCTTGCTCTCCCACTAAAGTTGTTATTAAATGGATAAATCAGTTGTTTGCTTGCTTTCTTTGGGGTGCTTCAGATTTTGGTTCCAGGATGCAAGGGACAAGTTGGTGTAAAGTGTTTAAACCAACCAATGAAGGTGACCTTGGGTTAAGAGCAATTCTTAACATAATAATGGCCTTACAAATTAAAGCTTGTTATAGATTAATGTCAAATAACAATATTTGGGCCCACTTCAATCACTCAAAGTACGCAAATGATACTCTTCTCCCACTCCTTTCTTTGTCAAGAACTTTTATTAGGGTCTGAAAAGAGATGATAAGCCTTAAGCAAATTGCATTATCTCATTTCCAATGGATTGTGGGAAGAAACAAGATGTCATTTTGGTATAAGTGATTGGATTTGCATCCCTAAATAAATAATATGGAGGTGGCAAAAGTTGATGATTTTTCTCTCAAATAGGTTCTCAATTATGATGGGTCATGGAGCTTTGATACAAATTAGAATATTCCATCTTATATCATGAATTGAATGAAGGAAGCTAAATGCTTTATTGAATATGTGGATGGTCGGTTAACATGAATGGTCACTTCTCTCTTAGTTCAGCAGAGGGGATAATTAGAAGTCATGATCTTGTAATTGATTGGTAAAGTTTTGTTTGGAGAAAAGGCATGCCTACTAGAATCACTATGTTTGTGTGGTGTTTTATCAATGGTGCTCTTCTGACTGATGATTTAGCCATGTAGCATGGGATAAACTTGATTTCAAAATGTTGTCATGGTAGCCATAAATCTTAATCCTTTCATCACTTGTTTGCAAGAAGGGTTATAGCCCAAAAAGTTTGGAATTTTTTCTCTCATTTATTTAACATTCACATTAAACCCTCATAACATATTGGCAATCGGGTGAAAAGATGGTGGCAGCAGTGAAAATCTGACTCTCAAGTTGACTACTTAATTGGTATCACCCCATGCCTCATTCTATGGATTGTTTGGAAGGGGAGGTGCAAGAGAGTCTTTGGAGGTAAATCATCTATATGCTGGTTTTAACTTTTAAGAGTTAAGAAGCGATTGATCAATATTAGTTCCCTTGACTAGCTCCATCTACAATCAATTTATATTTTTGCTTTGCTTTCTATGATTTCTATGATTATGCTACCTCCATACAAACTGAGTTCTTGGCTCTTCTTGAAGAGCTCAACTTTTTCCTCCAACATGGGATCACTAAGTTAGAAATAGAGAGTGACAATGAAGGTTTGGTTGGCATCACTAGTAGGATATCACCTCACCCATGGTCAATTGCATACACTTATATGAAGACCAAATGAATTATTGGTAACATGAGGTATTTTATCTGTCATTCCTTGAGAGAAGGAA
This sequence comes from Nelumbo nucifera, assembly GCF_000365185.1. Next base: position 371,522 of record NW_010729191.1, read on the forward strand.
ACAAGTGTGTGGATTACCTTGCAAACGTTGGTGTAAATTTGAAAAGTAACGAATTTATTAATTTTGTTCCTCAAATCTCGGCTGAGGTTATAAGGCTGTTATGTGAGGACTATGTTAGTCTTCATGTTATAAGAATCGGATAACCTTGATTGTAATTTTTTTTCTTCTTCGGATGGGTTTAAGAGGGTGATTTGAGTGCTTTTTGTACTGGGCTTGGGGCAAGGTGTGCTATGTCCTCCCCTATTAATTCTAATTTTCCATTTGATAATGGTTAATAAACTTTGAGGTGGTCGCCCCTCCACCTGGAGAACGGTTCGGGATTAAAAAAGAAATTGTAGAGTTAAGAAGATTTTTTTTTTCATGATCTTGAGATGGTTATCCATTGTTCTTTGTGAACTACCACAGTTCTTAATGAACTTCATGGTCAATAATGGCTTATTGTGCTTATTTTTGTGGAAAGGTGCACCTTGGTGCTTGATTTTTTAGTAAAGTGGGCAATTCTTAATTCCTAAGATGATTGTCTATTCTATAAAAAGAGAAAAAAAATAGGAAAGGGGCTTAAAGTTTCAAGTTTCAACGAACAGGTGAAGAAGAAGGGGAAGAGACATTGTACAAAAATAAAATAGATATTATTTTTATTTTTATAAAGGGTTTAATAGTAGAGGATCTTATAGATGATTTTGAAGTTTGCTTGCTGAAAAGGGTCATTTTGTTGTCTAAAAAACCAATCAAGGGCTTCCGAAAATCATTGCTTTAAAAGGCTTAAGATTTGAGGCACACAAATTTTGCCTCAAGGCTGTGGGGTTTAAGCCTTTGTTAAGTGAGGTGTAAGCCTTAAGTCTCAAGACATGAGGCATAGTGTAAGGCGTAAAAGGGAGTAATTAATATCAATGATTACTTGGGTGGTGTTTGATAAAAGTTAAAAAGGTAGTGTCTAAAATCTGAAAAGAAGTATATGTGTTTGTTTACTTTTAGAGGCTCTGAATTCATAAATTTGTTTGTATTGGATCAACCCTTTACCATCTGAAATTTACTGATTTTACTATTTTACCCCTAGGACATACTTTTTGGAAATGTTGAATTCAATTTGCAATATCTCATAAAACTAATTTTCAACATCAAAATAACATTGAAACAATACAAATAAAAAATAATAAATTAATAATTAATAATTTACACAAATAAAAACTAAAATAATTTTTAAAAATTCAAGAAATAATTAAAAATTACTAGTAAATAAAAATAATTAATAATTAATAAAAAATAAAAAATAATTAGTTTAATAAAAAATATTAAAATAATAATAATTAATAATATTATTATTATTACTACTCACCAAACCACCGTTGCAAGTTGCAGCGGCGGTGATAGTGATGAGAAGATAGGAAGGAGAAAGAGAGAGAGCGAGAATAGAGAGAGAGAGAGAGAGAGAGAGAGAGAGAGTGAGAGTGAGAGAGAGAGTGTGTGAGTGAGAGCAAAAGAGAGATAAGGAACTGCCACCACTACAACTTGTAGCGACGGTGGTAGAAAGACAGGGGAGAGATAGAGAGCGAGAGTGAGAGAGAAGGAACCACCGTTGTTGAAACTTGTAATGGTGGTGCAGGAAGACATGGGAGAGAGAGAAAGAGAAAAAGAGAGAGAGAACCACCACTGTTGCAACTTGCAGCGACGATGATGGGAAAACAGGAGGAGAGAGAGAGAGAAAGATGGAGAGAGATAAGGAATCGCCGCCGCTACAACTTGTAGTAGCGATGACGGGAAGACAGGGGGAGAGAGAGAGCGAGTTGCAGTGGTGGTGACGGGAAGACAAGGGAGAGAGAGAGAGAGAGAGAGAGAGAGAGAGAAGAGCAAGAGTGAGAGAAAAGGAATCGCCACCGGTGAGAGAGACAGAGAAAGTGCAGTAGCGGTGGTGGGGGTGGAGCTTTGTTAGGTTGTAGTGAGGATTCGATTCGAGTTACAAGGACAAAAACATGTAATATTAAAATTTCTTTGAGGGCATTTATATCTTTTACACACCTTGAATTATGTCTGAGCGCATTAAGCAACGTCTCTACCTCTTAGAAATTAAGATTTAAAATCCAATTTCAAATCTGTAATAAGAGGGCATACCAAATGAAGATGGCATTTAAAAAGCAACATTTTCAGATTCAAACATCTGAAAAGTGCAAGCAAACACCACCTTAGTGATTTAATGCAAAAAAACATTTTTATGATTTAAAACATATAGAAAAAACACTTCAATAATAATAGGCCAAATAAAAATGTAAAAAAAAAAAGAAAAAACCAATAAGGCAAATCAATTTCTTTCTTAGTGTTTTAAGAGAGTTCAATGTAAATAGAACTAATCAAGTTCCTAGTTTCTTCTACATAAATCAAGTGAGATTTTTCTTATTATTCTAAATGTAATGTCTAAGTTTGTTATTTTTCTCATTTCTTCTACTAACGGATCTGTTCGGGTCATGGCTGAGCTGGTCCTAAGAGACACGTGGCCTCCCAGTTATCACCTAGTCAGCCCAGTCATGTCAGCATAGCTCGACCAGCTCCGTGACATATATGGGCTCTGTAACCTAGGCTGGGCTACACTATTACCATGGCCCCCCATCTTATCCTTTTAGCCACATCAGCTACACATCACGCAGATAAGCATAACTATGGATAATGAGTAAGGAAGACAACACTACCGAGGAATAGGACTCTATCCCAAATACCTCGGCGGCCAACGTCATCCTAACAACCCCGGAAGCCCAATCCAACTAGGACACAAACCTTCAGCTATAAAAGGGCATTCCATGCTCAAGGTATGGGACCCAACTTCTAGCACCCATACTATTACTCAGCTCGAACCAGCACCCTTATTGCTCAGCTCGACCATCCACCACCTCCTACTGACTTGAGCGTCAGAGTGCCTACCCGGGGATAACTCCTAGGGCCTCTGATTCCTCCTTTCTTGATCACAGGTCTTGTAGTGTGGCCTCGTCCTTGTAGCTCGGCACCACCCTATTGGCAAGGACTATCTGGTTGCTCTCCTCAGTTTGTGCACCACGTCGGATTGAGCAGCATCAGATTGGCACCGCCTGTGGGATTTTCACAAAAAGCCATTCTCAAAAATCTTTCCTTCCTCACTGCGCAATTAAGAAAACAATCAAGATGCCCAAGAACAAGTCCAAACGATCAACAGGCCAATCCCCATCTCGAGAATCTTGACGCCGTAGCCCTCTGCATCAAGAAATTCCACAGCCTTCAGCTACGGTTGATCCTGTGTAGTTCTGAGCAATGCAAGAGAAGGTCGACAAGATCTTCAAAATTATGTAGACACTAGAATTTGCGGTGCCGCCCAATCAGGCTGTCCCTCCTCATGCCCCAACACGCACAAAGGACAATCCTCATCCCGATAACCCCAAAACACGTCAGTCGGAAAGGAGGGGAGCTCAACCTGACCATGAGAAGCAAGACACAACTAGGAGGTCCACCTCCATGGCCCACTGTCGCAAGCCCGACAATCGTAGTAGGACACACCAAACCACATGAGTCCCCGCCAAAGAGAGGCACAACTAACAGATGCCACCTCGTGTGGTCTCCATTGCCGAGTCCAGCTCGATGAAATACTGTATCGCACGGCCTAAGAAGGAGAAAGTCATGCGTACAGTATTCCTGGATAACAGGGATGTAGAAATCCAAAACATTCGACAACGCTTGGAAGAGTTAGAGCGCAGCCAAGGCCAGAGAAGCACGGCGCCGGCTGTAGATCAACCCGCACAACTAGCCACACCAACCGTCAAGGAACCACCGTTCACCCAGGAGATTATGGACGAGGTGCCTCCCACAGGCCGTCACTGCTATTCAACACGGTCTCCACCCTTCGCCATTCAACTTCTCCATCTCCAAGAACCCCCCGCAGACCCTATCTATGCTGATGATCAATGCATAGAAATACATCAATGCGGAAGAAGAGCAAGCGCAATGGTGGGATGAGGAAGAAAGGCCCGACAAAAGAGGAGAGACATAGAGGAGCGGAAGTCAAAAAGATCATATTGGAACCACAAGAGGTAGGATCTCCGACCCGATCGCAGACCACAAACACCTGTACCGACCTATCGGAACTTTACACCACTGAATACACCATGGTCTGAGGTTTTGATGCAAATCTGTGACCATAGTTACGTCCGGTGGCTTGAAAAGATGAAAGCACAAGACAACAAGAAGAACCATGACAAGTATTGCGAGTTCCATAGAGACCATGGCCATGACACGGAGAATTTCTTTGACCTGCGCAACCACATCGAAGACCTGATCAGGTGCAGGTACCTCAGTGGATTTGTCGACAAAAGCGAGAAGCGGGCATAGGATGAACAGTGCACGAAGAATGCTCGGCCACCGCCCGAGCTCCTCCTGCTAGTGTGATCTACATAATTTCAGGAGGAATCGCCGCAGGAGGAGACAACAGCTCAGGGCGCAAAAAGTATGTGCGGCTGTGCGAAATGGACAACCGAGGGCACTAGAAGAAGCGCAGTCAGTCAATCACCTTCACCGACGACAACTTTCAAGGAGTTCAAACCCCACATGATGATAACTTGGTAATCACAGCCGAGGTTTCCAATTTTGAGATGCAGTAGATTCGGGTTGACATAGGTAGCTCCGTTGGTGTGCTCTTCAAGGATGCATTCGAGGAGCTCGGCATAGATGAAGAGCGCCACACCCCCGTCAACACTCCCCTAATGGGCTTCTCTAAGGAGTTCCTCTTGCCCACTTGAAGGATAACCCTTCCCCTCCTCATCGAAGATGGCAGCATCACTACAACGACCATGGTGGACTTCATTGTAGTTTGTTGCCCCTTGTTTTACAACGCTATCCTTGGCAAGCCAACCCTTAATGCTCTACAGGCTACGATCTCTACCTTCCACCTCACCATGAAGTTCCCCACCGAATACGACGTGGGTGTAGTGCGTGGAGACTAAAGAACTACGCGACAGCGCTACTTGCTCTCTTGCCGAGGACCACGCCCAACCGCGGAAACGTTGATAGCTAAAGCCTATGACCTACGGGATGAGGTGAGAACACAACACGGTCAACCTATTGAAGACCTCATCTAGGTGCTCCTCAACGAAGAAGACCTTGAGAAGATAGTCCAGGTCGGCTCTCTTAGATGACCGCCTCTGAGAAGAGCTTGTGCTGCTACTAAGGGATCACGCCAACGTGTTCGCTAGGGATTGACCCCAAAATCATCACACACCACCTGAATGCCAACCCACACTACCAACCTATCAAGTAGAAGAAGAGAAGCTTTGCTATAGAATGGTAGCAAGTGATCGCTAACGAAGTGCAAAAGTTGCTCGACACCGGCTTCATTCGGGAAGTCAAATACCCCGATTGGATGGCCATTGTGGTGATGGTGAAGAAAGCCAATGGGAAGTGGAGGATATGCATTGACTTCACTGACTTGAACAAAGCTTGCCCTAAAGATAGCTTCTCTTTACCAAGGATCGATCAGCTCATCGACATAATGGCAGGCCATGAACTCCTGAGCTTCATGGATGCTTTCTTGGGATACAACCAGATTCGAATGCACCCTAATGATCAAGAGAAAATGGCTTTCATCACCGAACGCAACCTATACTGCTACATGGTGATGCCCTTCAGCTTCAAGAATTCTGGTGCAACCTATCACCGACTGGTGAACAAAGTATTCAAGGATCAGCTCGGCCAAAACATGGAGGCGTACATTGACAATATGCTCATGAAAAGCAAGAAGGCCGAGCACCACCTTGCCAACCTAAAGGAAGTCTTCAACACCCTTAGGAAGTATAAGATGAATATGAACCTAACCAAATGCGCTTTCGAAGTCGGCTCCGACAAATTCCTAAGGTTCATGGTGACATAGAGGGGGATCGAAGCCAATCAAGAGAAGATACAGACTATCCTCAACATACAATCTCCCTGGACTCACAAAGAAGTGCAGCGACTCATCGATAGAGTATTCGCCCTCAACAGGTTCATGTCCAAATCCGTGGACCGGTAACTACCCTTCTTCAAATCCCTTAAGTGACCGAAGGACTTCCAGTGGACTGAGGAATGCGAACGGTCCTTTAAAGAACTAAAGCAGTACTTGAGCTTGCTTCTTCTCCTAACCAAACCAAGCCTACGGGATGAGCTATTGCTTTACCTCTTGGTTGGGGATGAGGTCGTCAGCTCGGTGCTGGTTAAGGAGGAAGACTAGGTTCAGAGGCTGATCTACTATACCAGTAAGGTCCTCAGTGACGTGGAAACTCGATACTCTAATATGGAAAAATTGGTTGTAGCCCTGGTCACCTCAGCCAGAAAGCTCATGCCATATTTCCAGGCCCATAGTATTCGAATTCTCACTAATCAATCCCTTAAGCAGGTCCTCCAAAGGCCAGAAGCATCTGACCACCTAATCAAGTGCAACTTAGAAGTTTGACATCGACTACCAAGGATCTGGCCCCGCCGCCACAAGTATGGACTTTGCACGTGGATGGCTCATCAAATTAGTAAGGCAGCGGGGCTGGTCTCATTCTCCTCAACCCAGATGACACGATATTAAATCCCGCTCTTAGGTTCAAGTTCAAAGCATCCAATAACGAGGTAGAGTATGTGGCCCTGATCGTTGGACTTCGCCTCACCCTAAACTTGGGAGCTTGGAGAATAGAGGCCTTCGACAACTCTCAGGTGGTAGTCACCCAAATCCATGGCCAGTTTGAGATGCAAACACCTACCGTGGCAAGCTATCTACAGAAGGTGCAAGAGCTCATCCACTGGCTTGAGCAATTCAACATCTAGCAGATTCCTCGAGCTGAAAACATACGAGCCAATGCATTTCCAAGTTAGCTAGCTCCCCAAAAACCAACCTCGACCCAACAGTGCGGTTGGACACACTAGCCCAGCCAAGCTTCGCACTTATAGCTCTCCTCACCCTTCCAGTACAACATAGTTCATCCTGGATGGATCCCATCATGCAGTACCTTCGAGAGGGCACACTTCCAAAAGATCAAACAGAAGCAAAGAAGCTTTAGCATTGATCAGCCCGGTATTGTCTTATCCAAGGTCAACTTTACCACCACTTGCACACTCTCCCGTACCTGAAGTGCTTCTCCCTAGCCAAAGAAGATTGTCCTGAGGGAGATCCACAAAGGCATCTGCGGAGACCATCCCAGTGCGTACAACTTGGCCCACAAGTTACTCCAGCAAGGTTAGTTTAGCCGACGATGAACTAAGATGTAACCCATCTCATTTGGAAGTCAATAGTTTCTAGCAACATTCCAACCTCCACCATTAGCTCGCAGTCCCCTTGAAGTCGATCGCTAGCCTGTGGCCATTTGCATACTGGGGCATGGACATCCTCGGCCCTTTCCCAACCGCAGTTGCACAAAAGAAGTTCCTCCTAGTGGTAGTAGATTACTTCACCAAATGGATGGAAGCCGAAGCACTATGACGCATTTCCGTGCACAATGCTTGGAACTTTTTCTAGCAAGGTATTGTCTGTCGGTTCAGTATTCCGCACGTTCTCATCATAGACAATGGAACCAATTCACTGACCGAAAGTTTGAGACCCTCTGCACCAACCTGAAGATCAACCACCAGACCACTGTTGTACACCCTTTAGCCTGATCTACGGGTCCGAAGCCATGGTTCCCATGGAGATTGGCTCCCCAACTCTCCAGACTGAGCTCTTTGATGAAGACCAGAATGACAAGGACCTCTGAACAGAGTTAGACCTGGTAGAAGAAGCTCGGGACCGAGCACATGTCAGGATGGTAGAACAACAGCAGAGGATAGCGAAATAGTACGACTCCAAAGTGAGAAGAGGCGAGTTCAAAATAGGTGACCTCGTTCTCCAAAGTCATTGTGTCCACGCCCGGGGAAGGCAATCTCCAAGCCACACAATTGATTGTCTAGAAAACAGCATACACACACTGCACATAGAATGACACTGCACTCACATTACGTAAGCTGCACTAAACAGCCGCACTACATAGTTGCACTACACAACCGCACTACATAACTACATAACATTCATCACACTACACTCACCGCACAACACATACCGAGTAACACATGCATAGCTTCGCACACCTCACTGACTCAGCTGATCTTCAGACAGATTGTGCCCATGATGTGTAGTTCGGTAGCATATCGCCAACCAAGTAACTCGACTCGGCTATCAATGGCCCGAGCCTAAGATGGAGAAGAGCATCCCCGCCTATCAAGGCCTGAGGGCGGTCATTAGACTCCACTCACCCACCGACCAATTGCCGGTCAGAGCTAGTCGAGGAATGATCAACCCTCAAAGAGCCCCAAAAGCTCCATATACCAGAAACTGAGCATTCTAAAAATAAGATATTGGAATATACTCTGGCTCCACTAACCGGAAACTGAAGATCTTGGCCAACCCCAGACCTCGGTCAAGACAAGGCTGAGGAAACCAAAAAACAAGGGAAGAGAAAAAATATTTACACAAGCAAGTTCAGAACAAAAAGTTTAATTGTGTTAAAATGATTAGTACAGTAGTTAAGGCTCAGCATACCAAGCCATTATAGGAATAGGAAAAACAAAGAACTCAATCCTCAGTGTGGGGATCAGCAGATTCATCACCACCCTCTCCATCCTCGTCCCCATCAACCTCCTCATCAACAAAGTTGTCCTCATCAAGTGGGGTGTCCAAGTCATATGCCCCCCAAGTCTGTACAACCTCACTTAGCTCTGGGCAATGATGCAGTGCCCTCCTACGGAAGACATTGAACCTAGGCTCAAAGGAAGCTGAGGCGTACTAATCCATCTCTTGTCGGAGCTCCACCAAGGCCTTGTACCGGTCCACTACTTCCTCGATGGCCTCCTACCTCAGCCTCTCCCTCTTCGCCTTTAGCTCGACAATTTCCTACCTCTGGCTACATACCACATTTGCCTGCTCAGTTAGTTGGGCCTTTAGCTCGGCCACCTCCTTCTCCAGTGCGGCTGACCACTACATAGCCGCCCGAAGCTTGGCCAATTGAGTCTTTTGTCATAGGTACTCAGAGTGTTCTGCTTCGTACATTCCCTATAGATGTCAGAGCCAATCAATCAGAGCAATCGCCAAACACGCATTCTGTGAACATAAGAAACACCCTTAGCATGAAGAAACTTAATTGAAGCCACCGCTCGAATGAGCGAGCATTCTAAGGCATCGCTCCCAGTATTTACGGCCTCCTTAGTGATGTATGTCGTCACCATTCCACAAAGCAACTGCTTGGGAATCCCAGGGGTTTCTAGCCCGTCCTGGCTATAGACCAACTAGCACGGCATGTGGATGTCCAAGCTACTACCCCTCGCTTCGATCTACGAAGGAAAGGTAGCCCGATGAACATCCTTCAGATCCACAACGACGACGTCCTCATCCTCATTTCCCCATTGATGAACTCTTTTTTGGCAACGAGATGCCCTCTCAAAAGACCTCGGCAAAGGGACTACTTCTGCCTTTATCGATTCTCCCTCATCTGGCAAACAATCTCCTCCTCACTTGCCATCTCCACACCTGCACTGAGGAATCATAACAATGAGCACAAGATCAGAGAAGAAAAAAATATATAACTCGATAAGTAAACCAAAGCAACGAAAAGAACAAATCGGCCACCCTGCGCATCAACCCGGCAAGCATCAACATCTCCTAGCATGTGTATGCTGCCATGTCTATTTCATGAATTATGCTCAGAGACGACCTCTCCTCCTAGGTGACCATGGACCACAAAGGCTGTAGAACCCTCATCCTCGGCTCCTGTAGCACGGCCGGGAAGGGGAGGCCCTCGGGACAATGCACGAGCAAGTAAGTCTCCTTCCAATGCTTCACCGAGGTAAGGACCCCAACCAACAGCTTGATGTTCTTCTAATCGAGAAGTAATAGTAGCCCTGCTGGTGAGGTTTCAACTGGAGGATATAGCTCACCATACCCAAGGTCAACTCAATGCCATGAACCGCACAGTAGGACATAAGGCCAAATAAAAACCCAAAGGAGTTCGGCATTAGCTGCACCGGCAATACTCCGTACCACCCAAGCACCCCAGCGATCCCTTCATTTAAAGGAAACCTCAGCTCGACTTCCAAACTATTCTCATACATGTATATCTCATCGGGCCAAGCATCTGTTACCATCTCACCGGGCTACGGGCACCTTATCTTGAATTCCTCGGGGATGTTGTACATAGCACAAATCCGAGACATATCCTTGGGGGTCAAGATGCAAGGTGTGGTCCCAAAGCGGTGACCAGCCTGCAAGGGAAGCTCTACTTCTACCCTAGAGGAACCAACCTCGGTAGCCTGAAAATCCCCAACCTCTGACTCATAGTCAGAATCACTAGAACCTGAAGAAGAACTAAAACCAGAAGAAAAAGCAGGGGGATGAGGAAGACATCTTACTGGACTAGAGGCTGAGGAATAAGAGCAAAAGTCAAGCAACGCCAACAACACCTCGCTGAGCAATCCAAATGACAAAGGAGAAATGCTCGTCCACCCCTTCTTATAAGCCCCATGAATGTGAACCAACGCCAGATCAATGGTAAGGATCAAGCACCGCTCTAATGAAGCTCAGGAAGACCAATTGACATGACTATCACAGCATGCACATAGTCTCGGGAACCAAAGCAACAATCTTGACAAGAAAAGGTCAGAGCATTAATTGCCCCGGTTCCCCCTTCAGTACCGATTCAACCAGTGCCACAAATGCTCAGGGTTCACCCAGGACCACCGATCCAGTTAACCTCTCGGATCTCCCCAAGACACCCAGTAGCAGACACCAACCAAAGGAGGCTGCTCCGCTTCTCAACTTCGGATTCCGATTCCTGCTGTTTGGTTCAACTAGAAGCTGGAATCGGAATCAGCCAAAGTTTCCAATTCTCCCCCCAATTCATATAGTCTTTGCAAAGAGAAAAAATTGCAATTGGAGCTAGGCCTTTTGCTTCACTTTCGCTCAACTGTAAGGTGTTGCAATGAGAAAAAATTGCAATTCATTAATGGGACAATGGCACATCGTCAGATTTCCAAGATGACACAAATTGCTATTCTAACATCAAGTACTGTAATCAATTGATCCTTCAAATCCGTAGAAGTAATGTCATGCAAATATACCAAATATGCACTATAATTTACAAGGGTTTTTCTTCTCAAATTCTTCCTGGTGTAATTCCAACACACCAGCTTCAGAATTCCTTCAAGCCTTACACGTTAACAATAAAAGATGTAGCAAACTGAGTTTGTAGAATAAAATCTAGTATGCTCCCTTGGTTGGCAAAGCTATGACCCATTTATCAAGTATTTTTTGTCTGTTCTTCTATTCAAATGTGGTACTTTTTGATCCGGAGGTTGAGAAGGAACCCTGCTGAGGAGCCATACCAAAGCTACACCAACCAGAGCACCAGAAAGATGAGCAATAGGTTTCCATCATCTAATTACCATTGATGACAATAGAAAAAGCTGATCAACATAGATTTGAAGAAAAATTTGATGTTAACAATACCGAATCCAACATATAGAACCCAAAGGGGCTAGAAGGGCCAGGGGCAGACAAAAATGGCTTGGTTTGAAGTAGTAATAAATGATTTAAGTGTTCATAATTAAACAATAGAGTTTTGGCTTTATTTGGGGTGGATCTAAGCCAACCCTATCATTGAATAATGCTTCTCAACTAATTGGAGTATTACTTTATAAACCTTTTCTCCATCAGTTCATAGTCATAATCTTCTCTGCAACAATTTATTTACCTTCATTAGGAGGTGGTGGGGGTAAAGCTTGAGCTGATGGGGATAATGGCATCTTTGCCTTCCTTGGCAAAGAATCTGAAGGAGATGTTTTGGGGAAGAAAACATATCCATGCAGGCAGAAAATCTAATGAGCAAAAAGGTTCACAAGCATCTAATGTAGATAAAACAGAAAAAGCCGGAGACACAAGTACCCCCATACTTTGGATGGATTGAATTGTAGGAGATGGCCCAGGTACAGAGAAACCATGCTCCAAAAGGAGCCTGGATAGGAGAGATAGATGGACATGCCAGATGTCTGTAGGATGCATGGCAAGTTATAGGGAACTGTTTCAGGGGTCTTGTTGTCTAACTAGGGCCTGGAGGAAAAGCAGAAATGTTGTGTTGCTCTCTCATCAGTGATTAGTGTTGTATTAAATAATGGTTTTTTTTTCGCTAATGTGATTAGTGTTGTATTAAACCAATGCCTTCCATTTGTTTGTATTAAACCATGTATACTAGTGTTGTCTAACTAGTGTTGTATCAGTGATCACCAAAACTTCTTCTCTGCATCTGAGTTGTTCCAAACTCATAGCAGAGGTTTAGATACCATGTATTAAACCAAACACCAGTTTGTATTTAGAAGTAGCAAGAAGAGGTTTTCCACCACCCTCTCCTTAAAGGAAACACAGCTCGGTTCAAATTCTTATTCCGCATTGGGAAATTGGCTCTCCAACCCTCCACCCCTTCTATAGCTCCGCACAAATTCCAAATCCTGTTGGGCTTGATTCTTTCTTAATTTTCATATCAGTGATCGACCCTTTTGCTTTTCATTCTTCCAATTCATTCTCATAGTTGTAATTCCGCTCTCTTGCCTGCAAAGTACAAACCATCTCTCATACTCTATGAAGGTTGTAAGGGAGAGAAGGTATGCTTTACTGCTAGCTGCAAATGACTCTTGTGCTAACTTGACTGATTCAATAAACTTGTGTCCTCTACCAATCATTCTCCCTAAAGCCAAATCGTGAAACACACAAGTGTTAGGGGAAAAGGTTATTAAACAATTCAAGGACTTTGTAATGCAACTAATATAGAGAAGACTGATGGACATCTTGAGAACATGGTRARCATCARATAAGCAAAGGCCCATGGGTAGGGAGATAACTTCCTACTTGGTAATAGTAGGAAAATCCATCAACAAGTTTAACTTTATCTCCGAAAAGGGAAGACTCACCAGTTATGTGGTTTGTGGACAATGCTTCAATGATCCACTGTGATTGAGAAGTGAAGTTGAGACATAAAGAGAATGGTACTTAGAAGACCATGCTCAAACTGTTTGAGAACATGCCCAAACTGTTTAAATTGATCATGTGTGGTACTTAGAAGACCTTTAGATATAGAGTCCATAAGTTGAACTAGAGAGGAGATACTTTGATGTGGTACATAGAAGGCCTTTTACTTTGCTTCCCTTGGAACTTCTTAGGCTTACCAATCATGTCCAAACAAAACTCTTTTGTGTGGCTAGGCATCTTACAATGGTGCCACCAAAGCTGATCCATATCATTTTCACCCTTCTTTTGCACATCACCCTTCTTGCCTTCACCTTTAAATAATAAAGCCACCTGCTCCTCCTCAGTGGAATAAATAGCACTCTTCCTACTTTCCTCAGACTGAATCAATGCAAAAACTTCTTCAAGACCTGGAAGCACTTGACCATTCAAAATCTAAACACAGATAGGTTCATAAATAGAATTCAGATCTGCTAGAAGCCAAAAAAATTCTTTCTTGTGAAATCAACTCTCTATAGGCTGGAGCATCCTCCTCACCTACCAGTTAATAGTCTTGTAATAGTCCAAGTGTCCACCTCCTTCCACATGCAGGCCGTGCCGTGACTCAATTTAGAGGTGGTAAATCCAAACAAAATGTCTTTGTTCTGAATATGTTGATTTTGCTTGGTCCCAAATCTTCTTGGCTATTTCTACCCACATAAAATTCTAAGAGTAGGTTGAATTGAAGATGTAAGTCATGACATAATCATATAATTTTTTTGCTCCCGCTTCCCATAATCAGCCCCTTCACTAGCAAGTTTCTTAGCATTCCCCCAACTTTCCCTTAGCTCCAGCAATCATCTTCACACTCTTGGACCTTTCCTAGTAGTTTAGTCCATCAAGAAGAACAAAGGACACAGGTAAACCCATGCCTGCCCATTCCACCACCAGAAGCAACTTGCCTTCCAGAACAATGGACACTCTTGGACCTTTTCAGGTCACACAGTCACATGACTGTAACAATTGAAGAAAACAGCACCACTGCTATACTGGGAGGGTCAAAACTGATCCAAAGRTACTTACTCACGACATGCTAACACTTGCACCATGCAACCACTGCCACTGTAACTCATTTAGTACACCATATAAAACCCTTGATGAAGCTCACCTTTTTGACTGCAGAAACCTATCATTCTTATGTGACTGCAGAAACCTATCATTTAATACACTTCGGGTGAAAGTCTAGCAATGTGGCATGCAATCAAGGTAAGGTCTGTTTCTACTTGGGACCCAGATGATGCCAACCTAGAATCAAATTTTGATTTAGGAAAGGAAGTCACATCTAAAAGTGAGTGAGTGGTTTGTTTGGTTCAACCACCTTGGGGTGCTACAGAGAGCTGGTCATTGCCTAAAACAACCACCCATGCACCCTTAACATTTTATATATATATATATATATATATATATATATATATTCATCACATAACAAGCATAACAGATTGTCCATCTCATATAAATTCACTTCAATTGGGGCATCTGCGCATGTCAGCTCCGTATCCTTGACTCTTCCCTCATAGCGTCTAGGGCTGCTAATGGCATCTGTTCGTCCAAATTCCAGTTCGATTCCATCCCATTAACGTTATCTGAATTTGATTGTACTAAATATAGATTCACTACCCCAATCTGATCTCGTACGATCCAAATTATATCTAACACATGATTTAGCTATATATATACATACGTTTGCATGGAACTAATTATTCATATTCAACAGATAAAATTCTGATAATTGAACTAATTAACATGGGTATTTCCCAATTGAACAAAAAGTTGGTATTACCCATAAAAACAAGCAGAATACAAAATTGATCCATTATATAATCAGCAAAAAGAATAGGAACATGCTGTAAGTCCTAAGAAAAATTTCTGGTGAAAAGAAGCCAGCTGAAACATAGAAAGCCTGATCTTCCCACCATTCAATATGGTTTTATTAGAAATACAAATTTCATCTTCATCCTATGTATGTTTTGTATGAAGCACAGCAAATTTCATTTTTTGGAAATTAAAAAACATGTTTCAGCGAAAGTGTCACAACATGAACTTACTGATGATGTTTGTTAGAACATTCAAAATATGTGAAGAAGTAGATCGATCCCAATAGAGTAGGAGCAGATCTGCAAAACATAAAACCATATTCAGCTTAATGAAAAGAAAAAGAAGGCAGAAGAAGGAAGAGGAGGCACCTATTTTTTTGTTTAAATCCTCATGAGCTGTAGGTCTTTTAGAGAGAAGGCACCTATTTAGACCCTGCATAAACATTTCTAAGTAATGTAATGACTTTGGGAGAAGTAGAGGCAGGCCTCCTATAAACTCAGTTGTATGCTGGATGCCACCCTGACTTGAGCCTCCTCTCTTCAATGTCTGACCTGTTTGTGCAAAAGCTTAAGACTAGAATAGCTCTTTTGGATGTACATATGAAACCCAACTCTTTGATTATATCAATCAATGTTTTAGGACTGGGACCGGACACAAAACCGGAATGCTTCTCGGGTCGTGGGTCAAACATTTTGGCTATGATTTGCATACTTAATATATTTAGAACTTTTTGCAAAACATAACACATCTTATGCATTGGCGGGATGATTAATTCATTGTTTTATATTTATATATATTTAATTATATGTTTGTATGTATATATATTAGAAACACAAATTTAAGTACAAATAATAAGATGGATTAATGGTCATAAGCTAACTTAGCTAAATGCTAGGTTGCAAGTTTGAATCTTAAGACTTGCATTTTAAGTTTTAGAGCATTTACCAATTCGGGTGGGTCATTAAAACCAGTTGTGTTGTCGAAACGCAGCTGGCTTTCAACAGTTCTACTGGGTTTTGACGAGTTCTACCGTTTTATGAGAAATTTAAAACCCAGGGTTCTAAAAAATCGGAATGGTCTCTTGTTCTTGGGTCTAATGGTTCGAACATCCGGTCTGGTCCAGGTCTTAAAACTTTGATATCAATTACCATATGTTCTAATAAACTAGTAATAGAATCTTTGAAATTAAGTTATTGTTGCTAGTTATATGATTTTAGTTTTAAGCTTTGTGGATTACCTTGATGAATGTATGATCAAGTTTCAAAATCTGAAGTGCTTTGCATTTAAGTTTGCTTTGATTTATGCCAAATTATCTATAAGAAATTCTGGAATAGATATTAAAATTAGTTAATTTGATATTATGAATATGACCTTTTTTTACGTTTGAGATGAATGGCAACTATGTTCTTCAAGTTGATCTTCTGACTTGCTTAATGGTTATTCCAACGAGCCTCTCATGTGTATTCTGAAGCTAAGTGTGTCCATGATTTCATGGACACTGTCTCATCAAACCTAAGGTGCATTTCATTTTAAATGTCCAATTCTTATTTCTTTTGGTGTTTTCAAGCTTTTGTAGTGCACTTGTTATGTTACTCAGCTAATATGGGTGGGCATCTTTTCTTACATTTAATTGAAACTTAGGTATTAAGATACCCATGCATAACAGGGAAAATATATGTTCATGGTATGATTTATGGTCATATTCTGTGGTATGACTACAAGTGCAGATGGATAAATATATGGGTGTTCCTTTTTGCTCTTGAGAAATGGACCTAGTGACTGAACCCTGTAGCCTGTAGGTGGAGTTAGGGGTCTATATTCTGAGCCACAACTTCCAAGTCTTGACCAGCAATATGATTTCCATATATGGACCAAATATTTATTATAAGCAAACTTTATGAGGAACTATTGGTTAGTTTTGAGTTAATGAAATTACCATAAACTTTTAGCTGGGTTGAAGGGAAACAGTCAATATCTGGCAGGTAGTTAGAGACATGTTACATTTTCTAAATATTTCTAATTGCTAATTTCTAAGAGCTATGTTGCAGTGTTCTTTATGGATGCATATGTAAGACATTTTTTGCTTTTCTTCAAACCATATAATTTATATTTGAAATTTTCATATATATTAATGCAAAAATACTAATTTTTATTTTATTTTGCTTTTCAGGTTGGAAGCATATGTAAGGAGTAACTACATGGATGAAGTGATTGAGATCAATATTTTTCATTTTTATTATGGTTTATTATATGTAGTAAGACAAATTGGCACTTGTAAGACATTTTTTACATGTTCATTAGAATTTTAAAATTTATCTTGCATTAAACAAAATAATAGTGGATTTTGTTACCTATATTCACATTTTTTCATTGTATATTGCATATTTAACTAGATCATCAAAGTAGTCATTGTTCTATTTTTTTTTTTTTTTGTTTTTCTTTGTAGGTTAAAGATGCAAGGAGTGACTCTTAAAGCATAGTTGAAAACAATGGATAATTCTTTTATATTTAAAATGTCACTATTTTTTTGCAAGTCATGTAGACTTTAATATGTATTGAGGGAAATTTGACATTTGTAATACACATTTTAAACAATGGATGTGTTTTTTTGGTAGAGCAGTGGATGTATTCAAATTATGTGGCATGTATTGAATTATTACAATAAAATAAGTATTTGAAAGAAGTTATTATATAATTTTCATGTGATGTATGAATAATTGAATAAAATAGGTATTTCTTTAAGGTGGCATTCCTAATTGTCATAATTTTACTATTTTATTTGGAATATAGCTATAGTTTTTCCATATATTGAAACAATTAGCTATGTTTTTCCAAGATTTTTTGGGCATATATTGCATCTTTTAGTCATGGTTTGTCAAATAACCGTAGCTATAGGTTAGAGTATTTAACTTCAGTTTTAACAAAAAAAACATGGTTATAGATTAGTACATTTAGCTACGGTTATGTAACAAACCGTAGCTATAAATAGAAGAATTATAGTTGCGGTTTTGTAAAAATTCGTGGTTATAGATTTGGATATATAACTACGGACAATATAAAAGCGGTAGCTATATGTATCTTTTAGCTACGGTTCAATCCATTGCTAAAGGTTCATATGGTATGCATTTGGCCTTTAGCTACGGACAGATACCGTAGCTATAGATGGGTTATAGCAACGGATCAGTTGAACCGTAGCTATAGGCTATAGTCACGCAAACATAGGCTATGGTTTTCTGTCCATAGCTATAAGTCTATAGCTACGGTTTTGTTGACATTTAGCCACAGTTTTGTCTGTAGCTAAAGGTCATATTTCTTGTAGTGTTTTTATCAATTTCTCAGTTTATTTTGAATTTCTGTTTTTTTTAATGCAATATATTTATTTTTAATAAATTTCTCTGTTTTTTCCAAGGTTCTATTTTTTGTCTGAAACATATTTTGTGATTTCTTATCAATTCCTGTGTTTTCTACAATTTTTTCTTTTTTTGTCTGAAATATCCTGAATGTTCTGTATAAATATGCATATTGGAAATAGATGCTACTGTGAAGCTCAGCCTCCGGGTGGTATCCTGAATTTTAGGAGTGATCATCTATAAATTTGAACAAGGAATAATACGATTAATCCAAACTAGATTTTTAAAGGTGGATTTATCTTTAATGGTTTCCGAGCACTGTGTGTTGGATGAACAAGTGATTGCTTATTTGATGGCGAAAGCTTATCAAATAATCACATCTGAGATTTCTTTTTTTTTTTTATTTCTTTGAAGGAATTTGTATGTTGATTTTGGGATCTTGATTGTCCAACTTACCACATCTTCTTCATTGTTCATTCTAATTTTTAATAAAAACTAATCTTCATCCTCGTCAAACCATTCTCTCATAAACCCTTAAACAAACATATAAATAAAATATGTATATATAATTATATATACATATGGACTCTGCTTCATCAGCTGCAGGTAGGACAAGTGTCTTCATATTTAGGAACTCCAGCAACCTCTCAATGCAAGAGAACAATGACTGGAAGTAGCCCTATAGAGAAGCTCAGGAGAAGAAAATGGTCAGGATTTTTCCCTCTTTTGCTAGTTTAAAAAAGGGGAAAAAAGATAACCATGACAACATTCCTACTGAATTTTTTTTTTTTTTGAAAATAGGTAAGGCAATCAACTATTTTATTAATGAAGTGAAAAAGATAACCTGTCCCTGATTATCCTTGCTTGTAGCAACCAAGGGAAGTTCAGCAATTTCTCATCCAAAAATACGAAGAATTCCAACTGAAACCACAGATGAGCTAAAAAGGTACAAGAAAAAGACATGAGAAAAGAAATTCTTACTTTACTGTTAATACTGCACAATACATCCCTCCAAATTCTTGGTCCCTTAAATTCCTTCTGAAAAAAAAAAGAAAGAAAATCAGATTTAGAGAGCATAAAGAACTTTGAAGGAAAAAAAATATATAACCAAATTAGTTCTTTTAAATGGATAAAACAATAAGTTCTGATAATAGTTAAATCCCAACACACCACTGGATCATGTTTCAATTTTCTCAATTACCTATCATATTTTCCTCTTTTACATGGGTAGAACAAAATCTGATTTCAACAATCCATCATAACACTGGCATGAAAATTGTCCAATTCAAAGTATTCAATCTCCTAAATTGCAAACACAATAAACATCTACCAGGTAGCCCTAGTAGTAGTAGAAGAAGAAACTAACCAAACCACTCTAGTTGGCAAAGACTCAAAGTAGAGTTTTAATGAAAAAAGAACAAGAGGACTCCTATTGGATCCAACAACCAAATCCTTTCATCAGAACCAAAGGATTTGATAAGGGGGGAAAACAGATAGTGACACAAGAAGAAAAAGGTTTCTAAAGATTCGAAGCTTTGAAGCTTCCATATCACTTTGAACCTTTGTAGCTTCACTGGGCTTGGATTGGAAATTGGATCTCCAGGTAGCTTTCATATCACTGCCTCCAGACATAATAATACCATGAGACACTATTGGGTGAAAATTGGAAAAGAAATGAAGCTTTGTAGCTTTCATATCACTTTGAGAAAGAAAACTCCAGGTAGGCAGGTACTGTGGGGATGATGTGGACTAGGGAGTAAACATTTCACCCTATCTAATGGACAGCTCTGATTGGTAAAGTTTAGGCAGTCAGTGGGCTTGGATTATGGGCTTCACTAGCCAGCTGTTAAATTACCTTGAGTAAGAGGCCGTTTGAAAACACTAGAGTGCCTTACTGGGTTTGTGACTTGTGAGAAAAGAATCATTCAAACTCAGCAAAACTCTGATCTCCAATCAATGTTCCTAGAATCCATTGAAAACTGCGCTGGTTCAATTTACTCTTTTAATTTCCTTTTCTTTTTTGTTTTGTTTATGAATGGACAAGTAATGGTTCCCCTCTCTTTGCTGGGTCCTACCTGTATCTTCTGATGAACTAATTGTGGAGCTGAAGCCTATTACAGAAAATGAGAATCGATGATTGTGTTTTTGATTTCTAGAAAGGAGAAAGTAGAAACCACTGAAATTAGTATTACACTTTGTGGGGCCCAGGTTCTCAAGAGTCGCATCCCTAAGTCAACTCCAACTTCAATAAAACAACAGGCTTGAGCTCAATGCCCTATAGTTTAGGTGCCACTCTTAAGTCCTTATATACAGAGAGCAGATTCAGTCCTCACAAAATTGTGTTCACACGGTTCTTACAGCCTTTTCTTTGGCTTTCCATTGGGAATATATCTTTTTATTTATAGGGAATGCTGTCAATACACTGTTAAAAAGGGTTGTAATAACAGTATAAGCATAATTTTGTAAGCACCAAATCTAATTTCTTATATATAAGTCACTTATATAAGACACTAGAGTGCCTTACTGGTGGAAGACCATATTGGGACTGGCGATCCCAAGTTGTTTGTCAGTCTGTTTGGAGTGGTGGTGGTATGAATTCATGATCATCTTATGTGGGTTGCTCTCAGATCCTAAGCCAAAGGTTGCAGCCACGGGGGTATTAATACAAACAACATCTATCAGCTTCGGGGTGTCTACTAGAGTGAGTAATGAACTGGGCGCTAACATGCCTTGGAAAGCTAGAAGAGTCATGGTTGTTGCTCTACTCCTGTCGTCCTTCTTGGGTTTTCTCTCAATAACTTTTGCAACTGGGGTCGGCTACGTATGGGGGAAGATGTTTACAGGTGATAGTGAAATTCTTGACTTAACCAGCACGGTTTTGCCCATCATAGGCCTCTGCGAGCTCTTCAATTGCCCACAGACAACTGGTTGTGGAGTCCTGAGGGGATGTGCCAGGCCCAGACTAGGAGCTAATATAAACTCTGCTGCATTTTTTCTCTTGGGAATTCCTCTGGCCATCTTGTTAGCTTTCCACCTTGGGTTTGGGTTCTTGGGGCTGTGGTTAGGACTGTTGACAGCTGAGGCTTGTTGTCTGTTATCAATGGTGTATTTTCTCCTTCAAACTGATTGGTTTCAGGAAGCCGATAGAGCTTGGAAACTGACTAGGGTTGATGATGGCAATCTGGTTCTACATAGCGAAGCACATCATCAACAGATCCTTGTAACAGTCTAATTAACCGGTTCGGTTTTTGATTAGATATATGGCCAGTTATTTGTGGGGTTTGAAATTAGCAATGCCAGTGAAGTAGGGTGGTCAGCAGTGGAGAACCTCCTCATCTGGGGAGAGGAAGAATTCCTGCTGTTACAGTACTACTGTCGTCCAGAGTGGTACTTTCCATGTGTTGGGCATTTATATGGCCAGGACTCAGAACCCACCATTAGATGCTTCACGTACATGTGAATGCCTGCATGATGTTTTCTGTGATGAGCAACACTAAGCTTAGTTCCACTTCATTTTGCAGTTCATCATGGGGATAGGTTTCTATGATTTCCTTTCTTGTTCACTCTAGATAGTAATTAGTTGAATGAAGGGCTCTCTATCTTCTTCTTATACGAAGCCTCAAATTAATTAATTCTCTGAACCTTTTTCAAGGCATTATTTCTTTTGGGTACCAGCAGAGAACTAGAGGTTTCTACTCAACTTTCTACATCTGGTCTGGGTATTCAATTCTTTGAGGGTAGTGTGGCCACTTTAGGGTGGGTGGACCAACTTTGGTCTTCTTCTGACTTAACTATACAAATTAAATTCGACTTGATAGAGTTTAAATTTAATGATTCTAGCTAGGAAGGATGGATGGATTCAAAGATGGAATGTTTTGTGAATAGACCTCTCTCAGAATGGCAGCCCAGAAGAGGCCATACCAATTACTATGGCTTGGTTTGGTTGACTGGCACAGAAAGGCTTAACCCAAAACCAGTGTTCTGCCTCACTTAATATGGCCACGAATCCTTCCTAAGTAAAGTGAATAAACCTCTATGTTAAGAACAGACTAGAGCTTTTGCTGCATTACTGGTTGACATTTTTTTAGTAAACGGAAAAAAAAAAGTATTGTAGTACTGTAAAGAGGGTGAGGAATCCTCAGAATTTACATACAAGTATGACTATAATATCCACATGACATATACAGCATGTTCAAAAAATGATGCAGCTCCACTGATTCTGGAAACAATCAGAAGTAGTTCTCATGAACTGGTGTTGTACTTTGGCCCATCTCATCAAGGTTTATCATTTTTTGCCATTTAATTTTTACCCAACTTTCTGATTGTAGGTGACTTAATCTAGAAATTTCCTGTGTGAATAAGAACAAGATTGTATTCCTTCCAAATTGAGCTTGTAGAATTCCCATGTTTCATTGTTCCAGGCATTTGTGCAGAAAACATGGTATTTTCCTTGATTGTATATGCTGTATTTTGTTCCATGGCTTGAGCCCTAATGGCTAAAATTCATAGCAGGCTGGAGAGTTCTCTTCTCTCATTCAGCAACTAGCTAGCCGTGGTTCTGCTACCAACCAGGACTTTGTTGGTTCAAGATTTTGGATGAGTTGATCATTGACCTGTTGCTGAAGAAGGCATCTTGATATATGATTCAGCTGTGCCAAGTGAAGCCAGGCAATGCGCTGAGGTGTTCCATATGTGCCTTCACTATGGTCCATGGAGAATTTTTATTCCTTTTTCTCATTTTCTGTTGTTCTTCTTTGATAGAGAACTGTATATCTGGCTGTACTTGAAAAGCCCCAACCATGTAATTTTGGTGTATGTTGCTTATTGGAAGTAATTTAGACTCACATTTTGTAACTGTGATTTTGAAGGTCAAAGGATTGACATGATCTTATAAGCATTGACATTTTAAACTCTCCTCTGCTACTTGTTATTTGTGAAAATTCAATGGTTCATTAAATAATCAGAACTAGTTTGATTTTCATAAAGAAAACCAAAAATTATGACAACAGTCTTAAATGCCCAAAATTTGAGCCCAAAATAATGGCAGATGGTGTTTTCTTCTATTGTTCTAGAGGAAAAACTTGAATTAGGCTCAAATTGGGTTTAAAAGAAAAGGCAGCATGGTTTATTTCCAAAAGTTTTAGGGGCATTTAAGACTTTGTGACATGGTTTTCAAATCCATGTCCAAAGGGTAAAATTGGAAAGAGATGAAAAAAATAACAATTTACCCAAGAAAGTGGGTGTTGGTGTTGCAAAAGAAAGAACACGACATCATTTACCTGGGTAAATCAAACAAAAACAGAACATGAATAAATGCACTTACCCAGGTAAATGTAATTTCAAAAAAAGAACATGGCCTCAGAAGAAAATTCAAGAAGTGGTTTTGAAAACCATGTCACAAAGTCTTAAATGCCCCTGGATAAAAGTGCAGGTTCAACTTCAACCAGAGATAAAAGTGCAGAGAACAATGTTATACCACAACTAAATGAACAGCCACTATTACATAGGCCACCGTCATCTATGTCGTCTTAATGGAGATATAAATATTGAAAATATTTAGTATTGATTTGTTATAATTTGACAAGTAATGCCTTTGCGTTATATATTCATATAATATACTTCAGGAGAATCATGTAGTCTTTCTTGCTTGTAACATTGATGCTTCTCAATAAGTTCTAATTTGTATAATTTGTAGTCTCAAAAAGTTCTAATTTGGTCCCTGAACTTTAAAATGTGACAATCCAGTATCTAAACTTTCATAATGTGACAATCCAGTACCCTAACTTTCAAAATGTGGCAATCCAATATGTACCATTAATTAGTCCATTAGCCAACCGTTAAGTGACATTTGAAAAGTCAAAAATGCCCTTCGAATACTATCTAATTCTCTTTATCAACCATCCAAGCATTGATGATAAAATGAACATCCCAAATTTTAGATTCTTCTAAACAATCACCAGCTTTTTTGAATAGAAGAGGCTAAGATTTGGGAATGTTCATTTTTTTGTCAACGTTTGAATGGTTGGTAAAGAGAATTAGATGGCCTTGGAAGGGCATTTTTGACTTTTCAAATGTTAATTAACGGCTGATTAATGGAAGGTACTGGATTGTCACATTTTGAAAGTTTGGATATTGAATTGTCACATTTTGAAAGTTTAGATACTTGATTGTCGCATTTTAAAATTCGGGTATTGATCGGGAATTTTCCCTTTTTAGTCACGGTTCTTACTGCATTACCTTACCAATTCTAATTGGTATCCATAGTTAGGAACCTAATCGGATACCATGTTCACTTCACCATGTGTTTCCAGCTAACAGATCCAAATTGATGGTATTAGGCCACACAGGGATCCTTCTCGTACATAGGGGTGTCAATTGGACTAGATTTGGTGCAATCTGGTCCAGTCTAATGTGAGTCCATTACAAATGGACCTGGTCCAATCCAGTCCAATGAATATTTTAAACTATTTTGGGCCAGTCCGTTCAAATTCCTGTTGATTTAGATTGGTTTATTGACACCTATGTTCTTATCTTCTATCAATGGATCAGATATTGGCTCAATCCAATACAAATTCATTATGTACGGACCAGGTCCAATCCAATATGTCATATTGGTCCGTCCAATCCATCAAAATTCAAAATGTGTTATTGGTCCGTCCAATCGGTCCAAATGAATTTTAATTTGGACGGAGTCCAACCCAAAGCCGGTGACACCCCTGCTTGTACAGGTATATCCCCCACTTACAAAGAATTCACTCTACGCGTTCAATTAAATTCCAAAAGAAAAATTTTTAAAAAGAGAGTATAGATAAGAGATTGACTTCAATCAGCCACTCACCTTACAAGACTTGTAACAAATCTTTACTGGCTGCAGCGAGAATGCAGCCGTCGTGCCACATCTACGAATCAAGTTCAGCCCCATCGACGAAGGCTGGTTTTGATTGGGGGATATACCTGTACAAGAAGCAAGAGCCTGTAATAATTAATTGTTTTAATTCACGTTATTTTGTCAATAATAAATCAAAATTTTCATGTCCAAAACCCAGTAACGAATTATATTTGTATATTTCTCTCTATTGGCCACGTCAGATGACTCTATTTCTCTGTTTTTGGCCACATATGATGGATTGACGGCCTTTCCTAGAGTCATGAAACTTGCTATATATATAACGTCCGATGCCCACATTCGATGGACACCTAAATCATGTTCAACTAAGAAATTAGGTTGATGACGTACTTTCTTTTGATTCCCAACTCTTCGTTTTCATTATTCTCATGATCATAATTCACCTTATCTTTCTTTGTTTTGGACGAAAATAAGACTCAGTTTGGAAGGAATATAAATACAAATACGTAGAGTATAAAATTATATATTTTATATTTGTACTCCTTCCAAACTAAACCTAAGGACTTGAAGGTGCAAATTTCATCAGCGGAACTCTCTTCCCCAATTCCTTTTTCCTATCTCTCTTCTTTACCCACCTTTTCTCTATTTTTTGCTCTATTCTAAAGTTATTATTAATCCTTTTTTTTGGACAAAGAGATTTGCTTTTAATAAAATTCTAAAAGCAAGGTGGGCTATGTCCCCCACTGCATCTTTTTGATAGCGGTTTGATTTTAATAAAATTTTAAGGTGTTGGCTGTTTCTCCATCTGAAATATGTTACGATCCATTTGTCCCTTGTTGATAGTATGGGATGTTAATGTAAGGTATCCCACATCGGTAGTATGGGATGTTGTTGTGAGGTATATATTAGGGGTGTCCACGGTTTGGTTAACCGAATCATGGCCCCTTTTTTGTAAACCAAACCGGTGGTATTGGTTTTTTCATTTCGTTAAACCGAAATCAAACCGTTACCACCGATTAACCAGTTCGCCAGTTTCGGTTTTTGATCAGTTCAGTTCTTCGATTTTTTGGTTTTTTTATATTTACAATATATATTATATAAATATATGTATAATATTATATTATAAATAATAAATGACATATAATATATTATAAATATTTTAAAAATATATATTATATTTTTAAATAGATCATTATAAATATAATATAGGTATGTATTTATATACAATGAATATATATTTATATAAATACATAGAAAATATGTGACATATATTAAAAATATATATAAAATATACATATAAATATATATACCGATCGGTTCGGTTAACCATCAGTCTTTTTATAGGTTAATCGAAAACCGAACAAATCCTTTCGTTTTTCAAAAATTCCGAACCAAAACTGAACCGACCAATTCGATTAATTGCATTTTGGGATTCGGTTTTTTCGATTCAGTTCGGTTTTTCAGTTTTTCATGGACACCCCTAGTATATATGTGTTTGGGTTCCCTCTTTTTAACAACTAACTTTTAGGAGTGAGTTCTCCTAAGGCACATAATAAATGGTATCAAAGCCTATACTATGCCTCTCAATTGCAATCATGCAGTGCAGGTGATGACATCGGTATTGCAGTGTTCAGCCAAGACTAAGTGGAGTAGTGCAAAGCCAGCCTGCGTGAGAGCTGGGACTATGGAGCATGGTGGAATGTTACGACCTAGTTGTCCCATGTTGATGGTATGGGATGCTAATGTGAGATATCTCACATCTGTAGTATGGGATGCTGTTGTGGGCTATATATGTATTTGGATTCCCTCCCTCTAACCGCTAGCTTTAACGAGTTTGAGGCTTGAAAAAATTAAAAAAAAAAAATCTCTTTATTTTAGACGAAAAGTAGGGGCTGAAAAGCAAGGGAGGAAGGACAGCATTGATCATTATTTTTCTCTCATTAATAGGGCCGAAGATCACCATAAAGCAAGGTGCAAAAGGTTCTTTCTTTCTCCCACTTATTCTCTCAGGGATTGTTTTGAAAGGTTTGTGCTCGGACGGTCCGACCATCTATTTCGTTTTTCGATCAATTTAGGAACATATATGTTCTGTTTGAAAACATTTAGAACGACACAGTGGAATTTGAAACAAAAATAAAGAGTTTATCGGCCGAATCAAGCTTTTTCTTGGCCGGTTTTAAGATTGGCTGAAGACGTGTTTGCTTCAGTTTGGATGCCTAAACTAACTGAAAAAAAAAAGACTATTTGGGTACCGTGGTCACTATATCGAAAAAAGAACTCTATGGGTCAGGCTTTCATATTCGACCAAGATCCGATTTGAATCCGCTTTGGCATAGACCCGTCCAGATCATCTTTCTGATCTGGTCGAGCCCGACTCAATGATTTAATTAATATTACAATTTAAGTATTTAATTATATTTAAATATAAAATTAAATTATATTTAATTGTAGTTATATTTAAATATAATTTAAGTTATAATTTAAATTATATTTTAAATTATAACTAATAGTAATTAAATTTTCAATTATAATTAATAGTAATTATATTTCCACTTTTTAAATTTAAAATTATATATAAATTATATTTAAATGTAATTTAAGTTATAATTTAAAATTAAATTATACTTAAACTATAATTGATAAAATTTAAGCTTGTTGAATTTTAAAATATATTTAAATTATGTTTTAAACTATAGTTTGCAGTATGAATTATAATTTGAAAATAAGTTATACAATGACAAAATAATATTAAAACTATATAGTTTAAAATAAATGCACTTTAAAACTAAATTAACACTAATGGCATTTAAATTGTACAATAAACTTGCATTATATTTGAATTATATATTTAAATATAATTTAAGTTTTAAGTATAATTATACATTTAAAAATAAATTATAAAATGACAAAATAATTATAACTTGAATCATTTATAGTTTTATTATTTAAAATAAATACCCTTTCAAACTGTAATTAACGGCAACTACATTGAAATTATATTTGAAACTCTATTTAACACTAATTAAATTGAAATTATATTTGAAACTGTAATTAACAGTAATTTAAGCTATAAATAGCAGAAATTTTCATTTAATTACCAAAACTTGTCATAATTTAGTAGATAATAATTAACAAAAATGATCATAATTGAAACATTGATAATATTTACTAAAAATGGGAAATTGTTTAAAACTCACCATGAGTTTTCAACATTTCCCTTAAACTCAACACAACTTTTCAAAATGTCTAAAACTCACCATGTTAGTAAGCTTTTATTTTCCAAAATTCACCTTCCGTTAGTGCACCATTAATGCTTCCTAATAGAGGTGTCCATGTCAGCATAAATAACAATTTTCATGAGTGGCGAGTTAGAGGAAAAATGGTCTTTTTCAGTTTTCAATTTTCTTTTTTTTTGCATTTTTAGTGTTTTTTTATAATTTCCAATGTTTTTTATAATTTTTGTTTTTTTACATTTTCTATTTCTACAATCTATAAATTTTCCTGTATTTTTTTATTTATTTGTAATTTTTGTGTTTTCCTATAATTTTTTGTGTTTTTTCTACAATTTTTATTTTCTGATTTTGTTTTTCAATTTCTATAGTTTCTATAATTTGAAAATAATTTTTATTTTTTTGGAAATTTCTAATTGTATTTATATTCTTTATAATTTCTATGTTTTTATGTATTTTATATTTTAAAATATTTTTTGAACTTTTTCCTTTTTTTCATGTCTAAATATTAAAATGGTAATATATTAACATCCATTAATTTATTTTGCATATAATTTATATTTTCCTATGGAGGTTAAAATGGTAATATTTTAACACCCGTTAGTCTGTTTAGCGTCAAGTTAGTAACATGTTGAGTTCTAGAAATTTTGAAAAGTTGTGGTGAGTTTAAGAGAAATACTGAAAACTCGTGGTGAGTTTTAGACAATTTCCCACTAAAAATTATCCAAAAATTACCAAAAATGAATTAACTTTATTTTCAATGAATATGATAGATTACCAAAAATTAGCATAAATAACCATTAACTGTTGAATTATTGTTAACATATTGTATACTTATTTTATACTAAATTCGTTATAAAAATTATCAGAAAATTGCAGAAACTATAATAAGTAATATGATAATTAATAGAAATAGATAATTGATAACCAAGAATATGATAAATTAATTACCAATATTTTCAGAAAATATGATAATTTCCAAAAATTAATACAAATAAGAGAAAATTACCAAAACTAGTCATAAATTAGTACAAATGAACATAAATTAACCAAGATAATAAGCAAATGTAGATTATTAATATTTCTGGAAAATATGATAATTTCAAGAAATTAATAATTTCTGAAAATATGATTATTAATTAATATTTCCATTGTTTCGCTTTCACTTAACAACGCCCATGTATCGCATGGGTCCTTGCTAGTATACAAATGATCATTGGGTATCTTGATCATTGGTCATTGGGAATTTTTCATATACATAAATTGCTAGTATACAAAGACTATCCCGATAACAACAATCATATACATAAATTTTTCATGGACCCCACATAAATCTTAAAGAAAAACATGGGTATCTTGGTCATTGGGAACCGAAATCTCATTGATCAACTTCCCCCTCTCAAAATCTAAAAAATGAATGGGTCCAAAATGTAAAATCTAGCTATTCGTTTGGATTGAGATCAATGTGTACATATACAAAGATCATTTACTATATGACAAAGGAATGTGTATCTATTAAGTATTAATGACTTCGTTTCAATGTTGTTAGACTTGGAAATAACTTTGTATGGACTACAATCAAGATCAAATACACAAATAATAAAAGATATCTAATATAGTGCCATAACACATACTGTTTGTAGCATATCGGGAGTCCCTTGTACTTCATTGAATGTATTATGACAAAATCAACTCAACAAGAGCAAAGATATGGAATTCAAGCTGTAGAAGCCTACTACTGTAAAGTGTGTGAGTCATTTTGTTGAAATTTAAAATTTGATAATGTTCGATCTAAGGTATGCCAAACTGAGGTGTACTGAACCATAGTGTGTCGAACCAAACACACAACAAATAACCTTGCCAACTAGATGAAGATGAGGCAGAAGGATGAGGTCATGCATTGAGGAGGTTTGCAAGTAGGAAAGAGTCAGAGGCCTAGGGATGAGGTCCAAGGGAAAGCACTGTGACCCTCAAGTCTATAATGGGGTGATGGAGTCAGTCAAGCCGAGCTAGGCCGAGTTGAGGAGAATAGTAAGTGAGCAAGAGAGCTAGAGCGTTTAGAGAGTTGAAGATCCCTTTACCTTGAAGGGAGTGTCTGATTTGTACTCAGACATACTCCTTGTGGGGTTATTGGGATGAGGCCACCCATTGAGATTTTTAGAAAGCTCTGTCTTCCTCGGCAAAGGCGCTTATCCTTGGGTAGTGGTGCTTATCTTTGTTTGTGCGGGACTCCACTTTTCTCTGAGGTCTTTAGTGACGTAGCTATCTATGTTGGTAGGTGAGCAGCATGCTAACATGGTCCAAGGGCATCACCCAAACACCAATACCCTAGTTTCGAAGTCGAGGAGTGAAGTGTTCAGTCAAGGTGGAGTGGAAGAGTTCCTGAAGTGCTTAACTGAGGAACTTAGTAGATTTCTCTAGTTGGTTGAAGCTTCGTCGAACTTGGTCTAGTGCCATATGTGTTCTATGCTCCTTACTTTGGTAAGATGTCTTCCTCCTTGTCATCTTCTTCCTTTTATTCTTGTTTTAGTAGTTCCTCTTTGAGTAGTGAGTCTGAGCCAAGGTCTTAACTAGAGGTTACTAGGATATTGTGTCGGAGACTAATGCCAACATGGCCGAGGTTGAAGAGTTTGATGGTGAAGGAGAGGCCGAGGTCGAGGAGGCTAAGGGTGAAGGAGAAGTGAAGGCCAAGGAAGCCAAAGGCGAGGATGAGGCCAAGGTCGATGAGTCCAAATATGAGGTCATGTTGGCCGAGACTAAGGAGGCTGAGGTCGAGGAGACTAAAGGTGAGGCCAAATTAGTCGAGGCTAAGGCCAAGGAGGCCAAGGTTGAGGGTCTGAAGGTGAGGTCAAGTTGGCCAATGTAGAGGAGGCTGATGTCCCCAAGGAGGCTGAGGTTGAGGAAACTGAAGGTGAGGATGAATTGGTCGAGGTCCAGGAGACCGAATGTGAGGTCAAGTAGGCCAAGGTAGAGGTGGCCAAGGTCGGGGGTCAAAAAGTGAGGTCAAGTTAGTCGATGCCAAGGAGGTTGAGATCCCCAAGAAGGGTGAGGTTGAGTTAGCAGAGGTCGACAAGACCGAAAGTGAGGCCGAGAAGGCTGATGTCCCCAAGGAGGCTGAGGAGTACGTCACTCCAATCCTTGTGCTTCTTGTAATGTCGATCTTCTTCTTCCTATCGGCACTGTATGTGTGTCTCTTTGATGTTGATGTATTTTTGGGCATGCGCCATAAGTTGGGTGATACAGTAGGGTTGGAACAAACTAACACAAGACAAAAAGAGAGAGGAAGAGAGAGTAAAAAGGGTAGAGAAAGAGAAAAGAGAGAGAAATCCCAAGGAATCACTCCAAGGGGTCCTAGAATCACTCTAAGGTTTGTAGGAATCACTCCATATAGCAAGAGAGCTATTAAGAAATCTTCATTCATTCATTAGCCTCAAAAGGAAGAGAATACATCTATTTATAGAGTGACTTGTGTGGCCCATAACACTTTTCACCATAATTACAAAAAGTGCCACTCTTTGTCTTGTGCATCAAGAAACACAATAACTTTCTATCTACTAATGAAAATAAATTGAAAATTGAAAGACAAGCACTACTAAGCTATAGGAACAAGATGCTATAGCCCATGTCCACATTAGGTTTGTCAAAATGGCGAAAATACCCCTTACCAGATCAGTCCAACTCCCAAGAGTCTTCTCCCTACCAAATCAAAACATGTTTATTGGCCTTCTTCTTACGAGAATAGGCCTTATAATGCATAGATCGATCCCCATCATCTCTTCCCGGCTTGAAAGAACTCGACCTTGGTGAGTTAAAGGCATGATATTGCTCATAAAGTTCTGGATTAAGATGATACAAATCATCAATTGTAATCCATGAACATTCTGAAAGGGGTAGATTCTTCCACTTTACAAGAGACTTTTGAAAACCCCCACTTGTTGTAGAAATCAACTTCTCATCAAGGGTGTCTTCTCTACTATTCACTTGCTTCAAGCTCTTCTCTATTTTAAGAACCATCTGAAAAGCATCATCTACATCATAAACTCGTGCAGCCATCATTTCCCTTTGAATATCAGCCCTTAAACCATTCTAAAATCAGGCTAATTTTTTATTCTCACTTTCAATAAACTGACATCTAATAGTAAGCTCATCAAACTTTTGCATGTACTCAGACATAGATAAGTTGCCTTGCCTCAATGTCATCGTCTCATCATGAAGAGCATCTTGAAGTTCATTAGGCAAATGCTTCTCCTCCATGTAATGCTTCATATCTTCCTAACGGGTGATAGGACGCTTACCCATATTCTGTAATCTATTCTTCACACTCCACCATAATTTTGCATGGTCTACAAGTTTAACTTTAGCAAATCTAACCTGTCTTTCATCTAACATATCGAACCAATCAAAGTATTCCTCTAGTTCTGCCAACCAATTGGAGAAAACTCGTGTATTGATATCACCTCTAAAACTAGGAACTTCCATCTTCACTTTACTAGTAATATCATCCTGATAGTCATCTATATTAGTCTTAGAATGCTCCACCAACTCATCATATAAATCATTTAAAGTACCTTGAGTTTGTAGAGTTCGAGACCTTAGGGGCTTGATGGCAGTCCTTAGTGGGTGGTTCACATGTGGACCAGTAGGGTTATTAGTGTTAGAACCCTTTGCTTCAGCTCCTCCATGTGGAACACTAATGTTGTTTTTCTTTTCTTGTTCTTCCGTTAACACTTTGACTTGAGCTTCTAGGGTGTCCACTCGATTAATAAGTGCAAGCAACAACTCTTCTTAGCTCGTTCACTTAATCTTCCTCTCATTTTTCTACCATGGTAATGAGCCATTTGAAACCTGATGCTCTGATACCAAAACTGATGCAGTAGGGCTGGAACAAACTAACACAAAACAGAAAGAGAGAGGAAGAGAGAGTAGAAAGGGTAGAGAAAGAGAAAAGAGAGAGAAATCCCAAGGAATCACTCCAAGGGGAACTAGAATCACTCTAGGGTTTGTAGGAATCACTCCATGTAGTAAGAGAGTTCTTAAGAAATCTCCATTCATTCATTAGCCTCAAAAGGAAGAGAATACGTCTATTTATAGAGTGGCTTGTGTGGCTCGAAACACTATTCACTATAATTACAAAAAGTGCCACTCGCTCTTGTGCATGAAGAAATACAATAACTTTCTATCTACTAATGCAAATAAACTAAAAAATTGAAAGACAAGCACTACTAAGCTATAGGAACAAGATGCTATAGTCCAAATCCACATTGGGCTGGTCAAAATGACGAAAATACCCCTGACTAAATCAATTCAAGTCCTAAGAGTCTTCTCCATGCCAAATCAGAACCTGTTTGTTGGCCTTCTTCTTACGAGAATAGGCCTTATAATGCATAGACCGATCCCCATCATTGGGTCAACCTATTATGGGGCTTCTTCTATAGCAAAAAACTGAACTTGGATGCATGCAACCCATTCATTATGGCAGCCACGACCACAAACTGGTTTAGGTTCTAAACTTGAATGGACTTGGCATTGAATCTCGCCAAGTATTCTCGTAGGGACTCGTCTTCCCTCTATATCAGATTTGTATGAGGCTGGCTAGCATATTATATTGTTGAGGGTTATTGATCAAGAACTACTCCTTGAATTGGTTTGAGGCAGTTATTGATCGGGGACTGGAGGGCGGAGCGCGGTGTACCACTGTCGAGATGAACCTTGGAGTGTGGACGCGAAAGGCCTTGAACATCAAGGCTTCGAGAGTGCCATGAAGGAGCATAATCACTTTGAATCCCTCTAGGTGATCAACAGGATTCGTGGTTCCGTCAGACTTCTCAAATTGAGGGGGCTCCATCCTACGGGGGGCAGTTCATCCATAATTTGTTGTGTGAAAACCGACTCTTTTGGAGAACGAGCTTCCATGACGATCGTGCTTTGGTTGGTGTTGCTCCACTCTAACTCGTTTATTCGCTCCCACATGTCACTTATCTTAGTGTCCAAGTCTACGAGTTTCATTGCCTTATGTGTTGTGTGACAATCTCTTATGGAGCTGGACTCGACAAGGGAGACCTACAACTGTTGGTGTTGCGCATGTAGACAAAGGTGAGCCAAACTGATGCGATCCTTTAGTAGAAGACGAGCACCTCCAAACATCGAACCGCTTTGGCCACTGACTTTTGGGTCAAAGGTTTGACCATCCGAGTTGAATGGGCTGAAATGGTCAAGGTTAGAAAGAAATATAAATAGAGAGGAGGTAGTTGTTAGTTGGGAAAGGAAAGAGAAAACAAATAGGAAAGGGAAGAAAGAAAAGAAAGAAAGGAAAGACAAGATAGCAGCAGTGAGCTGACAATGCTTCACTTGCGATGACGACAACGACGATGAAGGTATCAGATAACAGCGGGGTGAGCTGACGATAGCAGATCCGACCTCAGATCTCATCTCAGATATACCAAATCTCAAATCTCATCTCTCCCTCTCCCTCTCCCTCTCCCTCTCTCTCTCTCTATCTCTCCCTTTCTCTTTCTCTCATCTCACTGATCTCAAATCTGAGATCTCAGAACTGATATCTCTATCTCAGATCTTAGATCTCCTCTGTTTACACTTCCTTAAAAAGTTAAATAAAACTATGAACCACTGCCCAGGTCGAACGATTTAGCGGTTCAACTGTCCAGGTCTACGGTTTTCTGACCCTTTCAACATTTTTGTAGGAATTAACAGTCCAAAGAAAAACTAGACTCATAGACCTGACTAGTTACTGGTTCAAACAGTCTGATCGCCCAGTCCGGTCCATTTTTCAAAACAATGCAATGAACAATATAGGGTGGTACAAAAAGAGCAAGATGGTCCTAGAAATTAATTAGGAAAAGGGTGCTATAGAGATTTAGAAATGTTTAACAACTAAATACCAATTACATAGAAATATTATTATTCAAAGTTAACTGATGTGTAACTCTAATGGAGGAGGAAAAGTGTGAGAATATTAAAGTTAGGGGAATAAATGTCAGTATCCCCAAAGTATGGTGGTAACATGTAATTTATAATGTTAAATAATTAAATAATAACCAAAAGAACTTCTGGTCTCACCAATCAATTATTGGTAATATGGTTTTCGCAGACAGAATCCCACAATATAATACCTCAATGTTAATGGCCAATCCAATCTTATGGTATGACCAATTCAACGGTGAGGAAAGATGTCATTTTCTCTATCTAGGATATTATCTAAAGCATCCACTTAATGCCTGAAACTTCTACCTACTTCTGTTACCGACATTTAGACATTTTTAATTATTAGACAACTCCATTGAATACTTGGGATGCTAATGACCTAGTAAAATATTTTGAAGCCTTGACCAAATTCCATTCAACAAACATCAATTACATTTCCGTGGTAAAGACTTCACATGCACCCTTCTCCATCTTTCCCCATAATAATGGGAAAGGAGGAAGAGCGAAGAAAAAGAGGAAGGAAAGAATTCATATTATTATAACTGCCATTTCATGCTATTAGATCTGTTCATGGGCTGGGTTAGGGCTTAACTTTTGTCAAAATTTTAATGGACCTGGCCCGAATCTCAAGCCAGACATAATATAAAGTCAGGACCGAAGCGCAGCCTATGAATGGGTCTAAGTGCTATTAAGTCTCACTGATGATGTGGGGAGCTTTCATTGAATGGTTCATGTAAAAGGTGGACCTATGTCAAATGGGCAATTGACTACAGTACAATCCCCTGTATTTGTAGTAGCCATATTGAATTGCAGCCTCAATTAGTCAGGAACCCACTACCCTCCTCAAAAGCTGGTGATTGGTAAGTACCATGTATTGCATAAGAACAATGGAACCTCACTTACACAAGGCAATTAAAACCCTGAAAACAATTATCCGCACTAAACCAAGGGTAAGGAGAAGCTCGAACTCGTCCATGGTGTAATATTGACCAAATCAACGAAGGAAAGTGAGAGGAAAAGTATGTCATTGCTTTTTAATTTCTACGTGTAATTGGTGAGATGCAATGGGGGATGAGAGAGTGACATTCTACGATAACTTCAACCTTGGAGCATGATGTCCAATATGAACCTTGTGCCTTTCAGCATTTGCCTCAGTGGAGCCTATAAATGGGCGAAATGGAAAGTTTGAAACAAACCAATTAAAACAAAACAAGGGCAGCTAATAAGTAACAATGGAATTGCCCGTTCTGCTGCTTCAACTCCTTTTTCTGTTGCCAATGGCTGCAATATCATCGGCACTGGCCTTGGCGAAGCCCAGCTGCGAGGAAAAATGTGGCGACATCACCATTCCCTACCCGTTCGGCTTCGGGGATTCAAGTTGTTACAGAAAGTCGTACGAGGTAACCTGCAACCACAATTTCAACCCTCCAAAGCCTTTCCTATTGAACAGTAATATAGAGGTTCTAAACATATCGCTACTAGGCCAATTGCGCACTAGAGGCTTTTTAAGTTACGATTGCTACAATCAGTTGGGAAATTCGACGAACAGGTCCCGCGCTTCTTTCAATCTTGCAGACCTTCCCTATACTTTTTCCGACACCAAAAACAAGTTCACGGCAATGGGTTGCGACACAATAGCCTTGCTAACGGCTTCCGGGGGTCGCAACTTTACAGGCGGATGCTCCATGCTTAGCAGCGACCTGCAGAACTTGGTTAACGGGTCATGTTCTGGGATTGGTTGTTGTCAGACTTCGATTCCAAAGGGGTTCAAATACTTCGATGTGGTTCTCAGTAGTGCTTTTAATCACACCCAGGTCTCGATTTTCAATCCTTGCAGCTACGCTTTCTTGGTTGATTCTGAGTGGTTTAACTTCTCCGTACCCGATATCATGGGCTATATGGATTTCTATAACATAAATGGAGGAATGGTCCCAATCGTGCTCGACTGGGCAATAGAAAACTACACCTGTGCAAATGCTCTCACTAGTGATCCAAATTATGCATGCGGTAAGAACAGCGAATGTTTTAACTCTCCTAATGGTTTGGGATATCTCTGCAATTGTTCTCAAGGTTATCAGGGCAACCCTTATCTTGAAAACGGATGCCAAGGTACGTATATTGC
Source organism: Nelumbo nucifera (assembly GCF_000365185.1). The sequence goes on from NW_010729191.1 coordinate 408,870, forward strand.
AGTTACATTTATTCCTAGATCTCTACGCCATCACGAGTACTTCCAGAAGTTTGATTGTCATTGTTTAATTAATACGGTCCGTGTTTTGTCTTATAAATGGTCTGCAGACATAGACGAATGCGCATATCCAACTTTGAATGACTGCTCATCATCAGGGCAATGCACTAATACGCCTGGGAGTTACTACTGCTCCTGCCCAGATGGTACCCAAGGGGATGGAAGGAAAAATGGGAGTGGTTGTGTAGCTCCTCCAAGGAAGCGATCTCAGCTGATACAAGTCTGTTTAGGTAATATAATCTGCAATTTACTGTCTTGGGTAGATGGGAAATTGATTCATGTAGATTCATTCACCTGCAATTCTGCCAACAAATTATGAACAGTGGGTCTGATTTTAATGTGATCCCAGTCTCAGGGTGAGATGTGCGGTGTTAGATCAAGTTGGTATAGAGGATTAGAACTAGACCTAGTAATTGGGTTGGGTGGATCGGGTTCAGGTTGGGTCAAGACATTACGGGTTGATTTTGGGTCGGGTCAGTAAGTGCTAGTCCCTAACCCTAAAAGTTCGGGTTAGGGTTGACCCATGGGTCATTCCTAAAAATAATGAAAATTTTATAAAATAATGAAAAATGTAAAAAATAAAGGAACTAACCTTAAAATTCCAAACATAAAATAAAAAATTTGAGCATTCAACAATTCAAAGAGTAAAGACTAAAGAGTAAAGATGAAAGAGAGAAAGCTTCTAAGAATACATAAATAGTTCCCATTAGACCTAACAATCGGGTTAGCGGGTTGATTCATGACCCAACCCAACCTAGTTTTTTTCGAGTTGGGTCAGGTCGGGTCATTCTCAACTTCAGGTAACTAAATATGAAACCCTAATCCTATTTTTTTTTTAGGTTGGATTGAGTCGTTTGGTAAATTGGGTCAACTTTCTGCTAGGTCTAATTGAAACGTGTTTTGTTGGCAAATCCCAGTTCATTCATTAATTGTCAAATAAATACAAAGTCCGGGCCACACTGCTAGCTGGTTCATATACTGCTGTTATAGTAATGGATATAATTCTAGTGGCACGGGTTCAAAGATAGTTAGATACAACTTCCTACTCATGACTTTTCTTTTGTCCATGTAGTTATCATCTTTAGAATTAATTTTTTTGAAGCCTGTCTTTAGCACTTACTCAAGGGAAGTATATTTGACCGTTCAATTTTATTTTTATTTCATTCTTAATAAGTCCATTTTTTTAAATTCAAAATTAAAGTCTCATTCGTTTTCTGAGAAATAAGAGTGGGAAGTTGGTCAATGGGATTATTTTTTTCTTGAGTGAGAATGAGGCCCCATGGGATTATTCAGGTAAGTAAATTTTACTTATTCATTTTTCAATAGAATAAGTAACTTTTACACTTGGGGGAAGTTTACAAAACATAATGTGACATGTTTGCCCATGCATTGGTTTTTTGTGGATAAAAAAGTCATCATATAACTTAGGAATCAAAACAACATTGTAAATGAGCTTATCAAGTAAGTGTTTCCCAAGAAACATTTATTTGGACAAGTGCACTTTCCAGGGTAAATAACCTTTTGAAAAACCAAAAAGGCCTAAATAGAGACAATATATATTATTTTTCAAATCTATAAGAGGCTGCAACTTGGGTCAGACCAACCCGAAAGTAACCCATTTGCTTACATGAGTATGGTAATGGATTTACAAATATTTCTAAGGTTTATTTATTTTATTAAAATAATTCTGTTCAGTAAAATTTATTGACCAACCACGGATGCCATTGCTCTCTCTTATTCATTTGACTGAAGCCAAGCAATTTTTGATAGATTTGAAAATCAAACCTTGCTTCTTTCTAAAATCTTGATACGACGTTTTAGGGATATATTTGGAATAAAAAAGCATGGGTTCATGGTTATAAACATTTTTCTACTTCTTTTATATGGTAATGCTACGAAATACATGAAACTACAACTGGTGTTTTAATAAATGATCCTATTTGTAAGTGTACTTGTTCACTAAATAAATCTTTTTTCCGTGTAGGTATTGGTTTCGGCATCTTGTTTCTTCTATTTGTTAGTTCTTGGCTGTATTGGGGAATCCAAAAGAGAAAGCTCGACAAACGCAAAGAAAACTTTTTTCAGCAAAATGGAGGTCTCTTATTGAGGCAATTGCTCTCTTCAAATGATGCAAATATAGAAACTGCAAAGATATTTACTGAAGAAGAGCTCAAGAAAGCAACTAACAACTTTGATAAGAGTCTGATCCTAGGTCGCGGTGGCTATGGTACAGTATATAAAGGAACTTTACCTAATAATAAGATTGTTGCCATTAAGAAGTCCAAAATAGTTGATGAAAATCAAGTTGAGCAATTCATCAATGAAGTGGTTATTCTTTCTCAAATTGAGCATGAGAATGTAGTCAAGCTTTTAGCTTGTTGCTTAGATTCCGAAATCCCCTTATTAGTATACGAATTCATTACTAATGGGACTCTATTCCATCATATTCATGATGAAGGACACAAATCGTCAGTTTCATGGGACAATCGCCTAAGGATTGCTACAGAAACTGCAAAAGCACTTGCCCATTTGCACACTGCAGCTACCCCTCCGATCATTCATAGAGATATTAAATCGGCCAATATTCTCTTAGACGATGTCTTTAAAACAAAAGTATCAGATTTTGGAGCTTCAAGATTAGTTCCATTAGACCATACTCAATTTACCACATTAGTACAGGGAACATTGGGGTACTTGGACCCAGAATATTTTCAAACAAGTCACTTGACAGAGAAGAGTGATGTTTATAGTTTCGGTGTAGTTCTTGTAGAGCTATTAACCGGAAGAAAAGCACTAGAATTGGACAGACCAGAAAGAGAGAAAAATTTGGCTATCTATTTCATGGGTTTGATGAAAGAAGACAGCGTTTTGGATATTTTGGAGGATAGAGTGTTAAATGAGGCTGATCGGGATCAACTTTGTGAAGTCACTAAGCTTGCACACAGATGCCTAAGCGCGAAGGGAGAGGATAGGCCTACAATGAAGGAAGTAGCCATGCAGCTAGAAGAGTTGAGGGGCTTCGACAACCATCCATGGGTTGAACATAATCATGAAGAAGTAGAGCATTTGCTTGGTGAGCAACCAAATTTACAAAATTGCAGTACTTCAGAGTATGATAGTAGTTTGAAGGGTCACGTTGCAATATCATTGAACAATGGGCGATGATAGTTAAAGTTTCAACTTCTGTTTGTCATCTTGTTTGTATATTTTTAAGAATTAGTTGTGTGGTTTGTTGTTTTTATATAAGATTTTAATAATAAGAATGTAAGTTTCATATTTGATGGGAAGAAAAATAGTAAATTCAAATTTAATAGCCTCTTTTAACCATTGTTTACTACATGAGTTCCCCTTTTTTGATAAAGAAATCTTCTTTTTTAAGAGCTATTTCTTAGTTTTTTTCTTTGTCTATCCCCTTTGAAAAATAATTAAATTTAGGTAAATTGCTGAAACCTCCTTACAACTTTTTAATAGTTTCTAAAATTTCGGATGCTTTTTTCTAACAAAATCAGTTCCGCTGAAATATTCCTGACATTGTAGCATGCATACTCTTTTGTTAGAGACTTAAATTTTATTTGTTTTTGTTATGCTTGGGGCCAAGCTACCCCTCGTATTCTGTAGCTCTTCCTATTTCTACCAAAAAAAAAAGAACAAAATAGTCTTAAGCGACAACAAAATGCCCACCAAACTAAACATTGACCACACCACACAAACACAAATTAGAACCCAAACCACTTTAAAAGTGCAAGCTAGGATACCACCCATGCCCACGCCCACAAAAGAACAAAACAACACTACAAAAAAAATATATATATCCCTAAAAGAAGGATTATAATTGATAAGGGCAACTTTTGGGCCTTAAAGTCAATAAAAATACTATTTTTAATATAATTTTAAAATAAGATAACCTTTTTTTTTTTTTAAAATATCACATAAGGACAAAAAACACTGTTCATCTTTTTTGGATCCCTTACAGGTCTATGCAACACTTGTCGATCAAGGCAGAGAGAAGCAAAATTACACTCACAACAACACGGAAAAAAATTAATAAGAGAGGAATCGAAAAACTGGTAAGAATTTGCTCCATCCCAACATCACTACTGTCTTGCTCTGCTCTTTTTTTCTTTTTTTCTCTCTCGCCTTTTATTCCTTTTTCGTGCAAAACGTTGTGCAAAGCAAAAACGCATTGTGAGTTTGTTTTTGTGGAATTGAAAAAGATCCTTCTTGTTTTTTTTTTTTCAAGTTTTCAACCTGTGTTGCGTTTTTGTTGTTTGATTCTTCATGTTTTGTTTATTTACCTAGACTTTTCCGCTTCAATTAGTTCATTTTTGTTGTTATTTTTTTCGCATGGTTAGTCGAATTGAGTAGTAGAATTGTGTAAGGTTAGGAATTTTTTTGTGTGTATTTTTCCTAAAAATTGTATTTGATAGTTTCGTGTTTGAAACGATTTCCAGCGGAGTTGTGAGGTTATGGTTGTAAAACACTGAGACAATCAGATATTGACAAAGATCACAAACAAGTTTAATTTTGAGTTTCTTTTTTTTTCTTTTAATTTTTGAAGTTCCTCTATGGTCGAAACTTTGAATTTCTTTCTAAATCATCTGTGAATTTCCTGCTTCTCTGAAGTTTGGATTTCAACTCGCATGATACAAGAGAGGAACAAAGTATTAGTGGTTCCACTCGATCTCTCTTAGCTCGGTGGATATATAAGATCTGTTAGTTAACAGTACTGGTTAATTCTATTTATTGACAGGAATCTCAGATGAACTTCAACAACGCTGGTGATGTTCCACCACCGTCGGAAGGCAGCGGCGGCAGTGGAAGACTATCAAAAATGTCCTGTTGGCCAGACAGCCTTCCATCTACTCGTTAACCCTCGATGAGTTCAATCCATGGGCGGAGGCGTTGCCCGAGGTGGGCGGAGAAGGCAGAGGTAAACATGAATGATTTGCAAGAGGGAGAAGATGAACAGTATTTTTTGCCCTGATATTTTAAAAAAAAAATTACCTTATTTTAGAAATTATATTAAAAATATTACTTTTATTAATATTAGGGCCCAAAAGCTGTCCTTATCACTTATAATGCCCTAAAAAACATATTCCTTCCCTTGTAAGGTGCTAGCTAGCTGGTTGGTGAGGTCTTTGACCGGTCGTAGTGAAGACTTGAGACCGAATCCCGCCTGCACTTGAGACCGAATCCCGCCTCCACCAACTTCTTCACTTTTCAACAGCCTAGGAAGACAATCTAAACTATCAAAGGACCATTCTGAATCAAACTTTAAACCAAAATATTCCAAACGAACAACACTACAAAGAAAAAAGAACACAAACTTTAAATCAAAATATTCATTCCCCTGCATATAAGGTGCCAACTAGCTAGTTGGTAAAGTCTGCTGGTCATAGTGGAAACTTGGGATCAAATCCTTCCTGCACCTGGGTTGGGAGACAGGGCTACCCCAAGTTGTATAGCCCTTAAAAGTTAGAAGGATATAAAAAAAATATTCCTTCCCTTACCACCATGACCTCTGCCTTGGATGATGTTTCCCCTTGATTTCGAGACTTCACTACAACATCACCATATAGATCCACCAGTTTCTTTGCTTTTCAATAACCAAGAAGACAATCTAAACCATCAAAGGACCATTCTGAACCATCACCACTCGTGGACTCTAGAGTTGCCTCTTGCTCCACTTGGGGTTCTTAGGGAAATTGGATACTCTGCTTGGTGCATTAGCTCTATAGGTCGTAACCACTCTCATGTTGTCTAAACCCCTACGTAGAGTCACTTCAAGAAACCTTCCTATCTTCAACTACAACTACACTCGCTAATCAATCATGGGATCACGAGACTTGCCATCTTCCTCAACTCCATCAAACACAGAGATGTGCAAATCTTGGTGTAGGAGAAACAATCGGTCTCACTCCATTTGAGAAAACCAAATGATAGAGAAAGTTTAGATTATTAGATGCTTCTTGTTGGGTACCACTTTTTCTTAGGCCCAAATCTGAATTCAACCTCTCCCAAATCGATGAAAGGGGCACACCAAATTGTTGATGTGGGCCAAGGCCCAACTAAAACACACGAACACGAGCTAGCAGCGTTGCCCAAAATGCCAAAATGTCACGAACATCCAAAATCAAGGAATGACTCCCCTCTTGATATGAAACCCTAAAACTCAACTCCACCCTTAGTTCCGCCCAATTAAAACCATAAAACCCTAAAATTTGACGAGGATTGAGGTGCCACAACATCACCTACCAATTTATAAAAATACCAATTACAAAGCACAACGACTGAAGATCAACCACTCATTCAAGGCGTTGAAAATCAACCGATCAAGTTGAATGAATAAAATGGTCAAGAGAATTTACAGTTTCCAAAATGTATAAATCCTCACATGACAGTCCCATGGAAATATTCTAAGTATTTTCCATGTAGTTAACCAACAGAATGGTAAGTAAGGGCAAAGAGCAAAGTCCTGAAAACCAAAGTACAAATGGCCTTTGTTGCAAAACAATGTTTGGGGACTAAGTGTCACGACCCCTAAAAGCAAATAGACTAAGTGTCACGACCCCTCCCCCTCCCTTAACCCTCCAAACCTGGTGGCAATGGGACTTGATCCCAACTCTCTACTCCAACAAGTCAGAGATCCTAGCAATGGAGCCACCACCAGACAAGCTTAAAACTTGAATTAGAATAAGGTTGGGTCGGGTTTAGACTGCGTTTAAGCTGGGCTAGGCCCAGGCCCAACCTAAAAAATAAAAAATCTCAAAATCTTGTCCCCAAGCCCAACTAGTGTACTGGTCAGTCCTGCCCAAATTGCACCCCTAACAGCTAGTCAGCTACATCCTCATAGCAAATCATTCATTTTTCTGGGTAAAATTTTCAGACTAATATTTCAGTTATCATCTCTACTCCATATGTATAGAAAACTTTTGCTCTCCATGTAAATGGCAAGGAAAACCACGTCACCATAAGAAGGGCCAAAATATAGTTCAGATACTTCACCCCAAAAAAGTTCCCACCCACTTTATTTCAGCTCAATTTGGTTGTAGTGCGAATTTCATTTGCATTGGTATAAATGCATGGGGTGCAAATTGACTGAATGTCCTTTGCATCAAATTTAATTTTGTCTTAGTTGTTTATGAAAAGTAAAACATGAATCCAAATAGAGTTGGGATCTCTGACAAATAAAACATGTTCCAACACCCTTCCAACATGATCTCACACTACATATTCATAACTTATACATGGTGGGTCCCAGATTTGTGATGGGTCCCAATCTCATGGTGAAATGTGCACTGTGGAAGGGTGTTGGAACATGTTGTGTTGGTAGGAGATCCCAACTCATTCAAATGATGTTATCCCTGCCTATTTCTGACTCTGGATGGGCTCTTAACAAAGTCTGTCCCAACACATTCCAACGTGATCTGTGTCTACACTTCGCAGACATGCTGGGTCCCAGTCTCATGGTGAGAGTGCATACACAGATCATGTTGGAGGTGTTTTGGGACTAGGCAGATGGCATCCCTTTTTATGAAAGAGAATAGTGTTGAGATTGTTTTGGAGTGTGTAGGAAGCAAGATAGTGTGATTCCCACTTCATATGAGGGAGAATTGAGGTAGGAGTAGGACTGTCAATGGACCAGATATTGGTCCAGTCCAATCCCGTCCAGAATGAATCCATTACAAATGGACTAGGTCCAATCCAATCCAATGAATATTTTGGACCACTCTGGACTGGTCCAACTCAATGTTTGGACCATCCGAATTGTTCAACTTGGTTGTAATTTAGATTGGATATAACACAAACCTGGTCCATTGGCACCCATACTCTTATTTTATGTCAATGGATTGGATGTCGACCTGATCCAATATAAATCCATTACAAATAGACCAAGTCCAATCCAATCCAATAAATAATTTGGACCATTAAGTTTTAACTAGTCCAGTTTAATATGTCTTATTGGTCCATCCAATCCATTCAAATTGATTTTGATTCGATTGGGGGTCCAACCCAAATCCAATCCATTGACACCTTTAAGGTACCAATTTTGCATTAGCTTTAAGGATGCGGTAGGAGGAAGGTGGTGCAAATTTTGCATTAACTTTTGAGATATAAAATTTGCACTACCAATGAGGCAAAAACTATAAATTTTGTGTCAGGTAAAGAGTATAAATCATAGTTACTAGCAAATGGGTGCAACACTGAACCGAATGCACTGCAAACAAAGGGAGCCTTACCCTTTGGGAGAAATAATAATGGAGCCAATTTTGTGGAGTCAGATATGCTGCTCATAAAAGTCCAAGGATAAATAAATGTGGGGGAACCCAAAAATTAAACTATATTTTTGGGTTTTGTACTAATACAAAAAATTGCTTTTCTGACAACCAGAACAGGGCACTAAACTTTCGAATAAGCCTATCCAAACAATTGGTCCAGTATGAGGATTATGACCTAAAAGCTAGCAGAGCTTTACTAAAAGCTTGTGAACATGTGATGAATAGCTTATGGACTTAAAGCCCCTACCAAGTCCCAGAGAAACATATGTAAGTGAGAAGGGAAGCATGACAGAGACCAAATGCAGACTGGTAGCCTACATTGATAATTGAGTGTTTCACATTGAAACTTCAACATTTCAGCAGGTAAATAATTACATATTACCAAAATCCAAGTTCTGGCCAGGGTTATATTCAACAGCACTGATGATATAATCCTTGAGCCTACCTAATTATAGATCTGTTTATCCATTATTGATGCCGATATTGGTGAATATGATACTCTCTCTGCTCAAACACTGGGAAAAAAACTCTCCATTCTCCATTAATAACAACCGTTCTTCCCGAAAATCCAGTCTCCACAAGCCTACCAACTCAACCCAACATCCCAGTTACAAATACAGCTAAATTGGCAATCTGAAATTTCTGATAATGCGAGCCCATTCCCCAACTGTTCGTTCTGATCTGCCATTTTTTTTCACAGCCAATCTCTAATAAGATTATTATAGCTCTTATGCCTTCTCTTGCTTTCTGCAGCATCAGTTTTCAACTGCAGCAGAGAAAAATCAGGGCCTCAAAAAGCTCCACTGCTAATCTGGTTTCCAAAATTACACATGACTGAACTAAAAGCTGAAGGGGTTAAGCACCCATGTCTAAACACTCAGGCTTTCACTTAAGCAGTTCCCAAACCAACAAATGAAAAGTCTGTTTTAATTCATTCTTTACTCGTAATTTGCAGAATAAGAGGAACCCAACAGAAGAAAGCAATTTAAATTTACTCAGAATTTGCTATTTATAAATAATAACTACTACTGAACGACAATATTCCCTTCAGTATTTATGGTACTCTAATAATTACAGAATTGCCACTCAAAGTCAAAAGGAATCCATCTCCAAAATACGTGCCTTTCTCTTCACCATTGCTCTCACAGCTTCAGCAAAAGCTTTCCTATGTTCCCTCCCTCTCATGTTGAAAGTGTGTTGGAACACTTCTTTTGTTGGGAGCAGATCCCAACTCTGTGTAGACATATGAGATGTGTGCTCCAGGAGAGATCAGCTTCAATGCTCATAAGACCGTGCTTACACTCGTTCAGCCCTTGATGTATTGATGTAGGTTCACCTTGAATTGGATGAACATTAAGATGGGGCCCAAAATACATCCAAAGGCCATGATTTTAGTCCAAGGCTACGCCATCGCGAGTAACGGTACTGATCGCTGACGTGTCTTCACTCTTTATCGGTTGGGTAGCCCGCTGTACGATGACAATAATAATGATGACGATTTTTTTAGGTTTTACCCTAAAACAAGAATAAGGTTTTGATAGCAAAAACAGGGCACTGAAGTTCACGTAAGCCTATCATAATTAAAACCAACCTTACATGTTCCAAACAATTGGTCCAATATGAGTATAAAAACTTGTGTGTGTTAACAGAGCTTTACAAAAAGCTTGTGGGCATGTCATGAATAGCTTATGGACTCAATACCCCCACTAAGTCCCCAAAAACATATGTGAGAAGAGAAACATGACACAGACCAAATGCAGACTATGGTAAAAGTCTTGTTTCTATGCAATTCCAAAGAAAGTTGATATCATTTGCGAAGCCAGGGTGCTCAGACTACCTAGCAAGAGAGGGATGGCTTCAACCTAAACAAAAATGACAACTTTGTGGTTTCAACTATTGTAAAATCATCATCATCATTCAAGTCTTATCCTAACCATATACTGTTGGCTACATAAGTCCTGTTTCACCATTCCGTTCTGTTTAATGCCACATTCATTATTAAATTATAAGTGTTTAAATCATCTTTTACTACTTCAACGGTCTACTCCTACCCCTTTTAGGCTGCATTGGCATTCCTTATTTTAAGAACTTATCTCCTTTTTGTTATTAAAAACTCAGTGTGCATAGGGGTATTTTAACTGCAAAAAGGAGATAAGTCCTTAAAACAAGGAATGCCAAATGTAGCCTTAGCCCCTTCGTTCAAAGGGGTATTTTAACTACAAAAAGGAGATAAGTCATTAAAATAAGGAATGCTAAATGCAGCCTTAGTCTACTTTCTCTCATTTTATCACCTAGTGGAGCTACTCCTAAGTTTCCTTCAAATGACCTCATCTATGTTCCTATCCTTTCTAGTATTTTTACTCATCCATCTCAACATATACATTTACCTATCAAAAAGGAAAAAAAAAATACACATTTCTGCCACACTCATTTCTTTGGACTTATAAAAAAAAATTAAACTTTCACACTGTACAAGTTGAGTTGTAGGAAGAAAGATCCAAAACATTATTGCCTGCCTTTACTCATCCATCTACCTTCTTGTTACATTCCCTAGCACTTCAAGATTAATGTTTTTTCTATGTCAACCAAAGCCATAATCAAATCTGAAAAAATCAAACTTTTGAAGAATACTAGTACCACTCTGTGACAAGCAATTTTTATTTCTCATTAAAGAACCTGAAAAATTAATCTTCCTCATTCCAAGGATTTTGGTTCTGTAGAGACATCATAAGTAAAGGTTAAAATGGAGACATCATAAGTGTAGATCTATGTGGTTAATAGTCTGCATTGACAATTGAGTCTTTCACATTGACACTTGAACAGTTCAGAAGGTAAATAATAACATATTACCTTATGAAGGGTGATTTGGCACAACCTAATAGGAAGGGGACACGTAAGCGCGATCTGGTTGAAAGATGACAACTCAGTCAGGCAATCCCAGTTCACAACATTCGCAGTTCGGGTACCTAGCCACCTCGACTCCAAACCCACCTCGGCGTAGAGGCACCTCGGGCATCCAGTCCAGGACTGAAAAATCGAAGTTCCAGCTCGGAGATAATGAGCCGAAGCGTCATATAACCAACTCCGAAGGCCTTCCCAACAGATCCCGAATCTCTTTGGATCACAATGAGCCAACAGATCCTGAATCTCCCAAGGTCACGATAAGAACTTATCCCGATTCCACCTGAATCGGGGCCGGTCCCACCTCGGCACCCAGGGCCCCATCACGGTCAGAACCCGAATCGCCTTGGGATTAACCAGGATATCAGCCGATCCCCCCATTGAGGTGAAGAGACCTCACAAGCGTTGATTCCTCTCAAGAGTCAGGTCTCACCCCGAGGGAGGAGAGACGGTCAACACACTCCACCGGCCTCGCAAGCAAATCTCAGAAATAGGTCAAGGGATAGTCAACTGAATCCGCCTCGGCACTCACAGCAAGAGAATGATGGCTCGCGAGCATATAACCAGTTCGGAGTTCGAGGTGCAAACTCGAGACAGGACCTCTCCCTCCCCCGTGATAGTCAGCCTCAGAATCCCTCGAGAAACCAGGATTTGCCTCGTGACAGGGCCGCAATACTAGATCGAACCGAAGTCAATAGTACCAATGTCGAGCCAGTAAAGAAATAGCAGCAGAGACGTCGCAAGACACGCCGTACCTCGGTCAGGAACAGCCCGCCAGTAAAGCCAAGCCAGCGAGAGGAGCAAACCAAAGGGAAGGAAGAAGCGAGCTCGGTGGCTACAAAGACCGTACCTCCACTACTTTGCAGGTCATCTCCTCTGTCTCCCGAGCTCTTGGTGACTCTGATGCCAAAAGACTTCAAGATGCCCCCGTTAGACAGGTACGATGGGTCCTTCGATCCTAATGACAATGTGGACTCTTTCCAGTCCCAGATGCACTTAACTGGGGCTAATGAGTCTTGCATGTGTGTAGCCTTCTCTACTACCTTTAAAGGGGTAGTTTGAACCTGGTACAGAAACCTTGCGCCAGGCTCGATCAAAAACTGGTCGTAGTTCGCTGACCTATTCACTGCACATTTCATCACCAACAAAAAGTGTCTGAAGTCCCAAGAAAGCCATCTCGATGTGGTTCAAAGGGAAGGAGAATCGATCAGGAGCTACATTAAACGCTTCAATGACACTTGCTTGTAGATACCGGACCTCCACCCGGCAGTAAGACTCACTGCAGCCAAGAAGGGAATTACCCACAAGGAATTCAAATGGCATGTTGTAGCAAACAGACCGAAGGACATTACCGAGTTCCTAAAGTTCGCAAATCAGTTCATTGGCACCGAGGAGGAGATCAATCAGAAGGTCGATAACCCACCCCCGAAGAAGAGGAAGAGAGAAAGTGAAGGAATGAGCATTGACGGACAAAAGAGGAAGAAAAGCAAGTCCCCGAGCAGGGGAAGAAACAACTCTAGAAGTCGGTCCCCCTCGCAATCTCGTAAATCAGGTCGACGCTCTAGGACCCCTCCTATGGAGAGAACGAACTACACACCCTTGAATGCTAAAAGAGGAGAGATCCTAGTGGCCATTAAGGATTCCTCCTTTGTCAAATGGCCTCCCAGGCTAAGAGGAGACCTAGCAGCAAGAAACCTGAACGTTTATTGCCACTTTCATCGAGATCACGGGCACAGTACAGAGAACTACAGAAACCTTCACGATGAGATCGAGGAACTCATCCGATGCGAATACTTGAAGAATTTCATCTTACGCGAAGAAAGGAGACAGACAGATTGGCAGGTAGACCAACAGGGAGATCAGAGGAATGCCCCAGAAGGTAGCAGGCAAGACGTGCAACCGCCACGACAGTTGCCAGAAGAGAGACCGATCCGAGGGTAATTAACATGATTACCGGTGGGTCCATCATCGCGGGGTGTACATCGGCAGCCGAGAGGATCTCGGTGCACGAGCTAGAAAATGAAGAGGAAAACCCGCAAAAATGACCTCGGCTTGAAGGACCGATATACTTTACTGAGGACGATGCGTGCGGGATCCAGTATCCTCACGACGATGCCCTGGTAGTAAAGCTGCGGATCAATGACTTTGAAGTAAAGTGGATATTGGTAGACTCGGGCAGCTCGGCCGACATACTCTTCAAGGAAACGTTCGATAAATTACAGCTATAGCAGAGTGACCTGAAACCGAATGACACCCCTTTGGTAGGGTTCAGTGGCGACGAGGTCAGACCTCTTGGACGAGTCACAATATCTGTAGAGGCCGGCACGTGGCCAAATATCGTGTGGTTTGAGCACACCTTCCTAGTAGTTGCGACTCCCTCCCCCTATAACACCATAGTAGGTCGGCTCATCACGCATGTTTTATGCGTGGTAGTATCCACCTACTATTTGGCGATGAAGTTCCCAACTGATTACAGGGTGGGAGTCGTGCGAGGTGATCAGCTCGAATCACGCAAATGCTACATAGCTGCCCTTAAAGGGAAGGTGAAGCTAGTAGAAGATCTCGAGCTCAAGCGACCTGCGGAGTACACTAACGAGCGAGTTGCCCCGACAGAGAAGACGGTCCACATACCGGTACTCTCCAAATCAGTGCCTCGATCAATGAACCACTCCGCTCCCAGCTAGTAAGTTTCTTACTCGAAAACCTAGATATTTTTGTTTGGTCCGCGGCAGAAATGTCCGGCATTGATTCAAAAGTTATAACTCACAAATTAAACATTGACCCTTTAGTCAGGCCAGTAAGGTAGAAGAAGTGCAACCTCGCCCCAGAACGTTGGAGGGTAGTCGATGAAGAGGTTGGTAAGCTCCTAGTGGCAGACTTCATCAAGGAAGTCCACTACCTGAGTTGGGTGGCCAACCCGGTTCTGCTGAAAATGGCCAATGACAAGTGGCGCATGTGCGTCGACTACACCAATCTGAATAGAGCCTACCCAAAAGATTGCTTCCCACTACCCAAGATCGACCGCCTAGTGGACGCGACCTTAGGGCATGAGCTGCTGAGCTTCCTAAATGCCTATTCTGGTTACAACCAGATTAGGATGGACACTGCTGACGAAGAGAAGACCGCCTTCATAACCGAGCTTGGGTTATATTGTTACAAGGTCATGCCCTTTGGATTAAAAAATGCTAGGACAACCTTTCAGTGCCTTGTAAATAAAATTTTTGAGCCGTTAATTGGCAATAAAATAGTGTTATGTTGATGACATGGTCGTGAAGACCCAATTTTTGAATTTTTTATTGAAAGAATTAAAAAGTGTTTTCCAAATTTTGCGAAGCTATAACATGAAGCTAAATCCAAATAAGTGTGTCTTCGGAGTCACCTCGGGCAAATTTCTAGGCTATATAGTCAACCGACGTGGCATCAAGGCCAACCTAGATAAAATAAAAGCCATTCTAGATATGAGACCACCCCAGAAAATAAAAGAAGTTCAGAGGCTGACTGGTCGGATAGTCGCCTTGAGCCGCTTCATGTCCAAGTCAGCAGATCGTTGCTTACCCTTTTTTAAAGCCATAAAAAAGAGTAAGGACTTCGAATGGACTGAAGAATGTCAGCTCGCCTTTGACGAGCTAAAAAGATATCTAGGTACCGCCCCGGTTTTAACCCGACCCGAGGAAGGGGACGTGTTAAAACTATATCTCTCTACGAGCGATGAGGTGGTCAGCTCAATACTAATCAAAGAAGTAGATCAGGTTCAACGACCCATCTACTATGTTAGTAAAATTTTGCAGGATGCAGAAACTAGGTACCTGGAGATTGAGAAATTAGCGTACGCGTTAATCATAGCAGCTCATAAGCTTCGCCCATACTTCCAGGCCCACACTATCGTCGTCCTCACCAACAAACCTCTGAGGTAGATTCTACTCAAACCCGAAGTGTCTGGCAAATTGACAAAGTGGTCTATCAAATTGAGCGAGTACAATATCCGGTATGAGCCTTGGACGGCAATCAAAGCCCAAGCCTTGGCCGATTTTGTAGCAAAATGCACATTCAGTACCGCGACCCTCGAGTCAGGAGCTTCAACCAGTGCGACGCCAATCCCGGTCAAGGCAGGACCGACCTGGGGCAAGGAGCCCTGGATCCTCCACGTCGACGGCTCGTCCAACCAACAGGGAAGTGATGCAGGACTGATTCAGTACGGCCCAAGCGAGGTGAAGCTGGAATACGCACTCCAGTTCGGATTCGCGGCATCAAACAACGAAGCAGAATATGAAGCATTGGTCGTCGGGTTGACCTTAGCAAGAGAAATGAAGGCAAAACACCTCGTCATATGCAGCGACTCGCAACTAGTGGTCAACCAAGTTACTAGTGAATACGAAACCCGTAACTCCATTATGGCAGCTTATCTGGTCAAAGTCAAAGAGATTTTGTGCGGCTTCATCTCCTATTTCATCAGACAAATCCCGAGGTCCGAGAACGCTGAGGCCGATGCCTTGTCTGGACTAGCTAGTACGAGTAGTAACACCATGTGAACCGTGTACATAGAGGATTTACCTCGGCCTAGCATTACTAGGGGGCAGAAGAGGTCGCTCCCGTATCACAAGCGGAACTGAGCTGGATCGACCCACTCGTAAGTTATCTACTTCACGGGACCGTACCTGTAGAACGCAATGCGGTCTGAAGGGTAGAGCGCCAATCAGCTAAGTACGTCCTTATAGATGGATAGTTGTACAGAAGATCTTTCACGCTCCCCTACCAGTGCTGCTTGCGACCCCCAAAAGCCGAGCATGTACTCCGTGACACCCACGAAAGATTGTGCGGCGAACACTTGGGGGGTAGAGCTCTCGCACAGAAAGCGTTGCGGCAAGGCTATTACTGGCCCATGATGAAGGCAGATGCACTCGAGCTCGTCAAGAAGTGTGACAGGTGTCAGAGGCACGCCAACATTCACCATCGACCTGCTGCTGATCTGAAATACCTCACTAGCCCATGGCCCTTCGCGTAGTGGGGAGCGGGCGAACGCCAACATTCACCATGGGTGGCACACCCCTAGGCAAACGGGCAATCAGAGGTCACTAACACAGCAATACTTCGCGGACTGAAAGCACGCCTAGCTCGAGCGAAGGGGTTATGGGTGGACGAACTACCCAGTGTCCTTTGGGCCTACCGAACTACCATTAAGACCGCCACAGGTGAAACCCCTTTCAACCTCACTTACGACACAGAAGCAGTGATCCTGACAGAAATCAAGGTGCCCACACTACGATTGGAGGCTTACGACAAGGAGACGAATGATGACGAGCTCCGTACCAACCTAGACCTGATAAAAGAGGTACGAGACCTGGCTTACATTCAAACTGCAGCTTACCACCAAAGAGTAGCTCGATACTATAACGCCCGAGTCAGAAAATGACACTTTTGCATTGGCGACCTGGTTCTTTGGAAGGTTATGGTACCAGAGTCCGGCGTTGGCAATCTCGGACCGAACTAGGAAGGGTCGTACCGAGTCAAACGGGTATTCGGGGAAGGTATGTATGAACTCGAAACCTTAGAAAGGAAGCAGGTACCACGAGCATGGAACGTTGATAACCTAAGAAGGTACTACTCGTGAACTTGCAACCCAAAGATGACGGACTGGAGAGAGGACTACGAGTCACTCCCAGAAGGCTACAAACTACGACGCCGAGCTGACAAAAGACCTCGACACTGAGACAAGTCCTAGTCGCCTCCTCGACATAGGCAGAAAAGTCCTAGTCGCCTCCTCGGCATAGGCGGACAAGTCCTAGTCGCCTCCTCCACATAGGCAGAAAAGTCCTAGTCGCCTCCACGGCATAGGCGGACAAGTCCTAGTCGCCTCCTCGGCATAGGCAAACAAGTCTTAGTTGCCTATGAGGCATAGACAACTCGGGTATAAACCCTACGGTGTCTAACTTTCCTCGACGTATAGTAACGTAAGGTTAATCCCACATAGAGCCGAGCTCGTTAGCTCGGCACTTCGGGGTAACCAACACTTGGACAAATAAGCAATCCAGGTGTAGACAGTTCGGGTATGTACCCTATGGCATCTAGCTGTCCTGGATCGCCACGATAATTATATCGTTCTCAATAGTGTTGAGCTCACCAGCTCGGTAGTAACGTTAACTTCTATTTGGTTTAGCTCGCTAGCTCGGGATTAATCTACACTTAGAAAATTTTTTGCGCAAGAAGATTGTCAAAACACTTATATTTCATTAATGTGGAGTTTTGAGTACAAAAAAAAAAAAGGAAGAAGAAACTACTACTATAGCCGAGCTTAGAGGCCCAGGATGTACATTACAAGAGGTCCAAGAAAAGAGGCAAGGTTATGCGCCCGAACTGCCGGGCAGGTTAGTCTCCATGCAATCCTCCTCCGCGTCCTCTCGGCCTGCCTCTCCTGACGAGCCTGCCTTGGGGACTTCATCATCACTTTCCTCTTCGGAGGAACCGGGTTCTTCATTAGCCACTTTCGCCATCTCGGGAGTAACATCAGACATGGAAACAGTTCTGAGGTCAAGTTCGGGAAACTTCTATCGCATCAGCCACTTGCACAGTTTGAAACTGGACCGGTACGAGCTTGATCCATACTCAACCTGGAGATTGTGAAACTCCGGAGACTCCTTGAAATCTTCGATGGCACGCTCTCTCTCCTCAACCCGCATCTCCTGGATGGCGGTTTCGAAGATCTCAGTATCGAGGTTTTCGTTCTCGCGTTTGAGTTTTTCCTTCTCCTCCGTCAGCACCATGATTAGCTCTTGTTGGCTCCGAGCTCCCTTCTTAGCTCGAAGAACCTCACCCCGAGCTAAGTCCAACTTGTGGTAAAGTTTCTGAGCGTTCTCCTCGTCTTCCCGAGCTCGTTTCAGGCGGATCTCGGACGGGTAGACTAGCGAATGAATGGCGGAGTTCACCTGGCAAATAGAGAGCAGATGTAAGTACTGCTAACAGATGAATAAGGAAATAGAATAAAAAGGCGAGGTACTCACCACCATGCAGTAACTGGCAGCCCTACCCCTGAGCTGACTTGTGGGCATGTCAGCCCACTTCGCTACTTCAGCAGGAAAAACGGTATCCTTGATTTTGAGGTGCCTAGGCTGCGGGGTCATTATGCTCTCCTTCGAGAGCTGAGGTTCGGGCATAGAAGCACTCTCGGGCTCACGAGGCGGAGCTCCTTCGTCCAGGTCCACGATAGGAGGTTGGGGACGGACCTCCTCCTCCAGAAGCTTGGCCAAGATCGGCTCCAACGTAGCGACCTCGGGTGGGACGAGAGTTGAAGGACCAGCCTCTCGGCAAGACTTCTTTGAGGCCTTCCTCTTCTTCCCCCTCTGGAAGCTCCTCAGAAGGTTTTCTGCATCAACGTCCGTTATAGAAGAGAAAAAGGAAGGGGTTAGTCACGAACTGAAGTAAGTAAAAAATAAGAAAGAGTACTATGAGTGCCAAGGTGGAGGCCTACCAGGAGGACTCAGCCCAACTCGCACAAGCTTCTCCTCGGCCAAGAAATCTTTCATCTCCAAGCCGAGGTTCCTCCAGGAGTTAACGACCGCCCTGGTCTCCGCATCTAGCCTCACCCCGGGGTCTTTGATGGCCAATCGCCAATTAGTCGGGAAGGGCCAGCCCTTAGAGTTCCAGACAAAAAAGTACCTCCTCTTCCAGGCCGGTACTTTGTTCGGGCTGCCGAATAGGATTTTGAACCCAGGGCGGGGGGAAATGTAGTAACTCTGTTGGGTATCCTCACGCAGGCAAGCGGAGTTCTTCTTGATCGAACAAATCGAACTAAAAGTATCTATGGAAAGAGGTTGGTTATACTCGTGGAACAAAGAGATTGTGTCAACTATAGCTCGGATGGAGTTCGGGTGTAATTGGTCGATGGTAATATCAAAGAACTTAATAATTTCTACAATGAATGGGTGGAACGGGAAGTGCAACCCAGCTACGAGCTGCTCTTCAAAAACAGCAAGCTCATGGTGACCATGAACCCAAGGGTACCGACCCAAAGGAATACTAAAAATAAGGTTATCGGGAAGATGGTAATGAGCTACCAAGGACAGTAACCTGTCCGAGGTCATAGTGGAAGAGCTGAAGTCATCCGGATCCTGACCCCGGGAAGAAGACGGGACCCCCTCTCTGGAGGTCGGTCCCACCACTCAAACTTCAGGTTCCTTAGGCCGAGATGGCCCGACTTCGGGTAAAGGTGTATCTCCTAAGAGACAAGGAGAGGAACTGCTTGGCGAGGAGCTGACCTCGCCAGCGGGAGCCGAGGACTGCACCTTGGCACCCTCGGGCTTACTAGAATCGCTAAGAAGTCTATCTATACTAGCACTAGACATGTTGGAACAGGAAAAGGAAAGGAGAACAAACTAACGAAAGAAGACGAACTCACCGAAAGGACGAAAACAACCTCGAAACACAAAGGAAAGAGTGGCGAGCTGAAAGACTTCGGCGCGACCTCGGGAGAGCTCAATCACAAGATTTTTTGGCAAAGGAGAGGGGCCCCTTGGCCCCCTATTTATAGTTCACCACATGGCGATCAATGGCTGAGACCTGTGCGATCCAACGGCTCCTACGAAAACTGGCTGCACGACACCCGATGACGAAATCAGTTGAGCGCGCTCTTTGATGTCCATGGAGTCTATAAACAGTGTGACGTCCGTGTGTGCCCGGGACGCGATCTGGGTCATTTCGTGGTTGATCCAGACAATTGAACAGGTCCGACCAACGATTCACTCTTTAGATTGACCAGACCTCACTCCAAATCCACCTAGACCCTCCATGAACTCCTCGCACCGGGTTGGGACCCCTGGCACAAGGAGTGGGGGGCAATTGATGAAGGGTGATTTGGCACAACCTAACAGGAAGGGGACACGTAAGCGCGATCTGGTTGAAGGATGATAACTCAGTCGGGCAAGCCCAGTTCGCAACATTCGCAGTTCGGGTACCCAGCCACCTAGGCTCCAAACCCACCTCGGCGTAGAGGCATCTCGGGCACCAGTCCAAGACTGAAGAATCGAAGTTCCAGCTCAGAGCTAATGAGCCGAAGCGTCGTATAACCAACTTCGAAGGCCTTCCCAACAGATCTCAAATCTCTTGGGATCATGATGAGTCAACAGATCCTGAATCTCCCGAGGTCACGATAAGAACTTATCCCGATTCCACTTGAATCGGGGCTGGACGATAAGCCTCATCCTCGTGCTGCCCTCTTCCAAAAATGGAACCAACCTTATCTCTACAGCCCGAAGAACCCATAAATTTTTCGTGAAGCCCACGGCTACTCCAGTATATAAAGACTAGAACCTCAAGGCAAAGGTACGCGTAATTATTTTACTCTCTAGCACTCAAAGCTCTCAACCATTCAGCTACCTGGAGTCCGGATCACCATCCAGCTAAGATTATCAGATCGCGCACCATCATTACCAAAATCCAAGTTCTGGACAGAGTTGTACATATTCAACTTCAACTGATGCTTCAATACTACGGTAAAATTGATCAGAGTATAATTCTTGACCCTACATAATTATAGATCTGTTCTTCCATAATTGGCTCCACAGTTGGTGACCATCATTATAAAAGAGAGATATTGGTAAATGTGATGTTCTATCTGCTCAAAACTGGGAAAAAAACTCTCCTTACTCCATTAATAACAACCACTCTTCCTGAAAATCCAGTCCCCACAAGCCCAACAACTGAAGCCAACATCCAAGTTACAGATACAGCTAAATTTGCTATCTGAAATTTCTAATAATGCAAGCCCATTTCCCAACTGTTTGTTCTGCTCTGTCATTATTTTTTTCAGAGCCAGTTCTCTGCTAAGATTATTATAGCTTTTCTGCAACACCAGTTTTCAAGGACTCAAAAATCTCTACTGCTAATCTGAGCTCCAAGATTATACATGACTGAACTAAAAATCTGGTGGGGTTAACCAG
>NW_010729191.1:430286-477130 GCF_000365185.1 Nelumbo nucifera
AAAAATCTCTACTGCTAATCTGAGCTCCAAGATTACACATGACTGAACTAAAAATCTGGTGGGGTTAACCAGTTAAGCATCCATGTCCAAGCACTCAAGCTCTTCACAAACCAAGAACTGAAAAGTCTGTTTTAATTCATTCTTTACTCGTAATTTCCAGAAAACAGGAACCCAACAGAAGAAAACAATTTAAATTTACTCAGAATTTTCTATTTATAAATAATAACTACTGAACTACAAAATATTCCTTCGAGTATTTATGATACTCTTATATTTACAGAATTGCCACTCAAAGTCAAAAGGAATCCATCTCCAAAATGCGTGCCTTCCTCTTCGCCATTGCTCTAACAGCTTCACCAAAAGTTTTCCCCTGTTCCTCCCCCTCAAAAGCGCCAGCCATTAGACTAACCTCACTCTCCTCCTTCTCCGGCGGCCGATCAACCGGTCTAATCGCCATAAGAGTCGCTCCCTCCATTACATAGCCAGACCCCGGCAATTCCAGCCTCGGCACATACCATAGCTTCACATTCACGGCCGGAACTCGGGTTCTGCCTGGCAAGGCCGCCGACGTCCTTGATGAGTCCAGACACTGCCTCGACTCGGCAATCTGCTCTTCCCCCATGCACAGAGTCCCTTGACCACAAGAATCTGTTATCACAACACTCCGAAGCGTCGGATGATCGGCGATTATCTGTTGCAACAGGTGGTGCCTTGCAGAGGCAGCAATCAAGCACGTAATCGTCCAAACAATCCTCAATTTCAGTTTACCGTTCGTACAAAACGAGCCATGGGAGCCATGGGAGGTCTCTTCACCTCCCACCGATGCCGAAGACATCGAGCAATCATTCCTATCTCCTTTTTCAATACATGTAAGCTTCGTTTTCTGAAAAGAAGTGGCTCCCAGAAACACACAGCTCTGTAGCGAGCTGCCGAACTCAGCCCTCCACTTCAGCAACAACCCATCACCGCCACCACCATAGCCGCCCGAGTCGTCAGGGAGCTGTATCCGGAGGGCCCGAATCTCGTTGAATCTCTTGAGAACTTGTACGGGGGAATAATGGAAGGGAGACCCATCTGAGATGCTCTTCTTCTGATTAAAGAGAAGAGTCCGCTGCAGGAACCGAAAAGACTTCGAGATGATTCTGTATAGCAAGAACTTGGCCAAACCTATAGATAAGCTGCTTCCATGAGATTCAGAAGAATTACGATCATCAGCATCAACGGAATCGTCAACACAGTCGACCTTAACGACAAGCGAGTCGACTTGACGAACGAGGGAGCTGAAGCGCTTGCAGACGGCGAGGCAGCGGCCGAGCGTCTTGGCGTCTTGGATTTTGTTGAAGATGAGACATAAGAGCGAGTCGTGTAGACGGTCGAAGTGATCGTCTGCTTCAAAACTCTGGCCGGAGAGCATAGATGTTGAACCTTGAAAGTTTGAAACGAACGAAACTCAGAAATATGGACGGGTCGAATAGGAACGAGGAGAGAGAGAGAGAGAGAGGGGTTTAAAAGGAGAGAGGGAGCGTTGACGGTTTCGTCGAAAACCGGAGCAATCGGTTCGGACACGGAACACCGTTTTGGGTTCGAAAACGTGGCGACTTTATCTGCCTATTTGGATAGTTTGTATGTCGTTGTGAGATGTGATTGGGAATTGTAACTAACAATTTGATATTTTTATATGATAGTTTTGGACTTTAGATCAGTCCATCGCAGCTGAAGATATTATCTTGTAGTTGTAGATATTTTTCTGCTGTTTTTTTTATTATTTTGTGATTGTGATGTGGCAACTGGAAATAAGGATAATATGGGTATTTTGGTAAAACTGATATTTTTTATGACTAAAATACCCTTGAAGCGTGTGGGTCTTCAGTCAATTATGTTACATTCCACAACTTCTACATTAATTTTCCATGTGTTAAGTGTGAAGAAGTGTGAACAGACTAGCGTTGACGTGTATCGATCGGTAGGTTCGGGGGGTGGGGTTGATGAGGTCAGCGTAGACGAAATGATGTGGATGGGAGGAAGAGAAAAGAATAAATGTACCTGACAAGTGACGACGACGTGTGGATGATGTTAATTGGCGTCAATTATCAAATCCTCCTCGTGGCAAAATAGGCTTCAATTTAACTCAAGCCCACTGGAACTTTTTACATTTATGTGGGTTGCAAGCGGGGCCTGGGGTGGGTTCATGTTGGGTCGGGCCTGGGCTGAATTTCTAGTCGATTTCGAAGGGACTGAGTTCGAGGCCTGGCCCAACTCCTGAGCCGGTTTGAAAGCTTTTGTACTTTTTCATTTTTTTTCTTTTATTCTTTTATATCTGAATTTCTACCAAATTTTCATAATAAACTAGCGGGGACCAGTGTGATGCACAGGATTTATTAAAGGAAAGATAAATAATAGAAAGGTCATTTACTAAAATACATTTATAGTTTC
Source organism: Nelumbo nucifera (assembly GCF_000365185.1). The sequence goes on from NW_010729191.1 coordinate 432,720, forward strand.
ATGGATTTACTAAAATCTACCTTATAGTTAGCATTTTAATAAAACATCACTTATAATTTAGAATGGATTTAATCAATTTTCCATTATATGATAGTGGAAAATGACAGTGTTGACACTAATGGTCATTTAAATAAATTTAATCAAAAGAAAATAAAAATAAAAATACCATTCCTGCCCTTAATAAGACACGGGCAACCATTAGCTATATTTGGCCAATTTTGTTTTCTATATAAAAAAGTGTTAAGGGTATTTTTGGAATAAAAAATCATGGGCCTAATAGCAAAACAAACAATCCTTAATGAAAGGTTGACTAAGTAAATAAGTTGTAAAATATATGGGATGTTTTAGTAAAATGAAAACTATAAGGTAAGTTTAAGTAAATATACAAAACTATAAGGTGTATTCTAGTAAATGACCCTAATAGAAACACATAATAGTATACAATTGTTTTATATTTTTAACTTTTATATAATTAATAATTATTCATATTTTTTATACTACTTTTAATAATTTTTTTATAATACAAAATAACAATAATTAATTTCAGTTAGGTTTATTCATCAAACTTATGAAACCGACCAACCCAATTAACTCGACCCGAGTTGGTCAGTTTTCTAGTATTTTAGGTTAGCTTTGGTTCAAAAATTTCCCAATTCGACCAAGTTGAATTAGTTTCACTTTGTCCATTTGTAAATTAGCCAAAATCGAACAACCTAACCATGGATATATATGAATATTTTATATTTTAAATATAATTTTTAATATGAAAATGTGAAAAATTTCTCATATTTCTTAGTCTAAAATGTTTTATTTCATAAATCTAATTTTTAAATTTATTTTTTAATAATTGCATTGTCATTTTTAAAATTAAACTTAATTTTTCAGTTTAAATCTTTTGAACCGACTAACCTTTTGTGAAAACTGACCCAAATAGATACAACTTGAGTAGATCGGTTTTCACAAAAGGTCAGTCGGTTTCAATTGACCAACTCCCCAACCTGACCAGGTCAATTTGGTTGGCCAAATAGCCTACGGCCAGATCGAACCAACTCATGAACACTCACAATTTTAGCTAAAGTCTTATCTCCAATAAATAACAATAGTTTAATCTCCAATAATTATTGAAAATTTATAGTGAAAATACACAACTATTAAAAATATATTGGTAATAAAAAATACAATAATAAAAAAAATACAATAAGTACTAAAAATATATTACTTAGTCAATAAATAGTATAATCTCAAATAATAGTTTAATCTCTAATAAATATTAATTAATTAATTAGTTATAACAATAATACAATAAGTACAATAAATTTTAAATTTAAAAAATTCAATAATAGTAGTTTAATCTCCAATAATTTTTTAAAGTTTTTTGTTAAATAACAAAACAAAATAAATTTATACATAATCATTGAAAATACATCTATCACAAAAACAATAAATAATTACTGAAATACAATAAATATTAATTTTAGTATATATAATTATATAATAAATATATATTAAGAGTTTTAAATTATTATTAATAAATATTAATTTTGTGAAAGTTATTTTCTTGAATTATTAATTAATATAAGTGAACTTAGCTATTTACAATATTATGTTATAATTATTTTTCTACTTTTCAGATTTTTTTTAAATTTATTACATAATTTCTTTATTCTAACTATTTAAAATCTAGTTATGTTAAATATTTTGTTATTTAAATACTTAAATAATATGTAAAATAATTAAATTTTAAAATATTAATTATTTATTTAATTATTTATCCATAAAATCATAATTTATACTATTATTACATAATTTCATTATTAATTTTATAATATATTAAATTATTATTAATTTGAATATTATGTTATAATTATTTTTCTACTTTGAAGAATTTTTTTAAATTTATTACATAATTCTGTTATTTTAACTATTTAAAATATAGTTATGATAAATATTTAAATTTTTTTGTTATTTGAATTTTATTTATTTAAAGATATTACATATTATTAAATGTTTTAAAAACATTTAAATTGATAATCTGGAAAAACATAATTGAAATTGTTAGTACATAATTTCGTGATATATTTTGTAAAAGTATAAAATTATTTTTTGTGTTTTTAATAAATATTTTAAAGTTGTTGTATAATTTTGTTAGAATATTTAAATAATTCTTAATTTTTTAATCCAAGAATTCTTTAGATAGATATAGATAAAAAGTAGGGGAGAGGATAAATAGGAACTAGAGATAATTTAGGAGAAAAACTCTCTATTAAATTAGAGATAATTTTGGAGATAAATAGAAATTAGAAATAATTTACAAGATAAATAGGAATTAGAGATAATTTTGGAGAAAGTGGAGGAGGAAGTTTAGAAGAAATTTTAGGAGAAGAGATTATTTAGGTTCTTTGAAAGTGCATTTCATTGGTTGTTTCAAAAATGACGTGAAATAAAAAAATAAAAATTTCAAAAAAAAGGAGAAAATTTCTTGACCGCTTTGTTTTAATATATATACTAGCGAGGACCCGTGCGATGCACGGGATTTATTAAGCGAAAGCTAAATAATAGAATGGAGAAGTACGGACAAGCCCAATGTAGGTTTTTGATGTCCACTGCAAAGCTATAAACATCCAAAATGTCAAAAATGCCCCACTGCAGAGCTATAAATATTTTTGTTAGAATATTTAAATAATTCTTAACTTTTTTAATCCAAATTCTTTAGATAGATATTGATAAAATGTTGGAGAGTGGATAAATAGGAATTAGAGATAATTTAGGAGACAAACTCTATACTAAATTAGAGATAATTTTGGAGATAAATAGGAATTAGAGATAATTTAGAAGATAAATAGGAATTGGAGATAATTTGGGAGAAAGTGGGGGAAGTAGTTTAGGAGAAATTTTAGGAGAATAGATTATTTAGATTATTGGTAAAGTGCTTCTCATTGGTTGTTTAAAAAATGACATGGAATAAAAAATTAAAAAATTCAGAAAAGGAGAAAAGTGAAATAATAGAAATAAATAATAGTAAACATATGTAGCTATTATACAAAAGTAATATGTTTCAATAATACATTGAACATAAAATTTATGGTATTACCATTAATTTCTAAAAATTGTTATATTTCAGAAATATCGGTAATATACATTTGGTAATTAAATGTAATTTTCTACTAATTAATGATATATTTTGGTAATTTTTACTAATTTATGACATTTTTTGGTAGTTAAATGTAATTTAATTTAAATATAATTACTCTTAATCATAGTTTTTTGTAACATTTTTTGGATAATTTTCAATGATTGTGACAAAATTGTTAATTATTGGTAATTTTATGGTATTTCCATTAATTTCTGAAAATTGTCATATTTTCAGAAATATTGGTAATATTATTTTGGTAATTAAATGTAATTTGAATACTAATGTGACCATTTTTGTTAATTTTTCTACTAATCGATCACGTATAAACTGATTTATAGCGGCGGAAATCAACGAAATCGTTGATAACCATTAATTTATTTATAACTTCAAATTGTATTCAAATTATTTATTTAAATATATTTATCAGTATAGTTAATGCTAATAATAGTTTAAATATAACTTCAAATAAATAAAAATTAATTTTAAAAATAACTATAGAATAATTTAACAATAATTCAAAAATTAATGGTTATTTGTGTTGAATTTTGGTAATCTACCATATTTGTTCAAAATAATAATTATTTTGCCAATATAATTTAAGTACAATAATTTAATACTGTTATTAAATAATTAATACTGTATTTATTATTAATTTGTGGTTAATATTGTTATTAAATATTACAATTAATTGGTTAGATATAGAATAACGGGTTTGACCCAAGTTGAATCTATGGTCGGTTGGTAGAACAGTAGAGGATTAGGCGGTGTTTAGAAGTGTTTATTGTTTCTGAATGGGCTTTTCAAATATGTGCTTATTAATAAGCAGCTTCTGATTTTTGAATGTTCAGTATAACGTTTTAAACATGTTTTCTTTTTATAAAGCGTTTCTCCAAAACTTAAATAAATCCTCCAACTTTTTCTAAAATAGTTTTTTTGAGTGAAAAAAAGCACTTTTTTGGTCTTTTTAACCAAATACCCATTCAGGCTACTTCTCCTCAATAAGCAAATAGTCCAATAAACAATTAAAAAAGCACTCCAAAACATGTACTAAAGCTCTTTAGCTTCATTATGCTTTCTTTTCTTGAAAAAAGCTTGGGCCTTCTCCTCTATTCAAAGAATTGAAACCATTATTAAATAGCTCCCACTATGAAAATTTTGAGTGGAAGAACTGAAATCGGCTTAAAAGTTGAAATATGTAGCAAGTGTGCCAAGTTTAAAGACCTCATAGTCCATAAAATTTTCAGACTAATAAGAAGGGACTCAAGCCTAAAAATGCTTCCACCCATTTTATTTTGATTTAGTTTGGAAATAGCATAAATACAAATATATAAAATGTAAAACTTTGTATTTTATATTATTTTGTATGCATTTGTATTGAATATATTTGTATTTACACTCCTTACAAACACAAATATGTAGACTATAAAACTTTGTATTTTGTATGCATTTATATTGTATATATTTATATTTATATTTTTTCCAAACTGAGCCTTGAAAAGGAATACAAATATAAATATGTAGAGTGCAAAACCTTATACTTGTATTATATTATATATATTTGCATTGTATATATTTGTATTTGTACTCGTTCCCAATGGAGCCTTGGAACAAATAGAGCCAATTTTGTTTTCATATGAGACGAGTTGAGGCATGGCACTAAACAGAATGGAATGGTAAAGTAGAATTATGTAGCCAATTCAATAGAGTTGGGACAAAAGGTTAACAATGATGATGATGACAATAACTGTCTAAGGTTTGGACTCAGAATATGTTAAATGAGACTGTGAAACCCACTGAGTGTATGGCAACAACTGTCTAAGGTTTGGACTCAGAATATGTTAAATGAGATTGTGAAATCCACTGAGTGTAGGAGTGGCAATGGGGTGGGTTCAGGGCGGGGATCATATTTCCATCCCTGATTCCGATTTTGAAATAAATCCCTGAATTTTTTAATTAATAGTATTTTTTTAAAAAATAGATTTATTTAAAATAAAGAAAAAAATTAAATATTTTTTTATATAAATAATATCATGTATATAAAATAGTATATTTAATATATATAATCAGGGTAGGGATGGTGGGGACTTGACTCCCCATCCCCAACCCCGTCCCCGGTCAATGATCCTTATTAATCCCTATCCCCATCCCTGCCCTACCAAGGCAATCTCCTTCCCCGACTACATCGGGTTGGAAAGGCTAGGTAGGTACCCAACAGGGATGAGAAAAATTGTCATCTCTAACTATGGTTCCTCATCCTCTATGAGTATACTATAAACATGTTTATTAGACAATTTGAATATTTATAGTTTAAAGCTGTTGCATTGCTCATGAAGACGGCCCCTAATGCTTGGTTGCAGTACAATTTTATTTGCACTAGTATAAATGCATAGGACTGCAAATGAAAAGAATGCAAGCTCTGGTCTAATTTTGTTTTTGGATTTTACTTCTTTCTACTTCAAGTATTATTTTACTTCATTGTACTTCAATCAAACAAAATAAAGTTAAATTTGAAACAAAAATAAATCAGAATTTACATCCAAATCAATTGCACTGCAACCAAACGCAACCTAAATCACAAACTCAAAATGATGACTAGTGAGAAAAGAACACCCCCTTGACTTTCCAAGTTCTTTCTCAGTAAGCTAGAGTTCAACAGTATCACATGCCCCAGCCGAATCTCAGTCTACTTTGGGGTAGACTGATACTCCCAATTGGTGAAATGAATTCTCCTTGTTCAACTGAATCTCTTTTCAAGACCTAAGTGACAAGAACAACAGGATCAGTTCAATGTTTTCCTTGATTCTCTGTACTCAGAACAGTCATTTTGATGGAAGGTAATATAATATGACTGCACTACCCCTTAAAGCTGGTTGGTGTTCTGTCAATTATGTTCCCAACTTCTACATTAATTTGAAGTGGGAATTGCGAACCCATTGGGCATTGACATTGGCATTGGCATGCATTGATCGAGTACATTTGGTGGGTAACAGCATTGATGATGAGGTGAGACAGCGTTGACAATATGAAGTGGGTGGAACGAGGAAAAGGAGGAATGTACCTCACAACGTGTGGGTGATGTTCGAAGTAGGCTCACCGGAGCTTTTTTACATTTATGAGTAGTGCCAGTGGGGCTTGGAGAGCTTTCATATGGGTCTCGTGATCAGGTCTGGGCTGAGCATCTATTAGTCTGTCCTGCCCCAAGACAGTTTGAAAGTTTTTTTTTTTTTCCTTTATTGGCATCTTGATAGTCGGATTGGTTACCAAGTATAAATAGGTTAGGGGTGTTGCTATAAGGTAAAGTCTAGTTCTAAATTCTTGGAAATGATTCCTACCTATGCCGGTTTCAAGATTTAGGGTTACCTTATCCAAACCAATCCAATGAATCAGTCTTGGTTGGCCTTGGTGGAACTGGCCTTGGAATCGAATTTTCCTTAAAATAAATCCCAAAATATTTTTAAGGATGTAAAGATTTGAGCCCAAATATTCATGTTTATAAAAGATATGGTTTCACTTGACCATCAAGTTATTTAAGTGATTTGATCATTTATTTTTATTTTAATATTTGTATATGTATAATAAATAATGTAAAATGTAATATTTATAAAATTTAAATCATAATGACAAATTTTCAACCATATATTAATATATTATGATAATCTACATATTAAATTACAAGTTGTATACAATTGAGGCCTATACAAGCCTCTACTGCCAAGCTCCAAGACAAACCAGGCCTTCGAAGACCTCTCCAACCCTATACAAAGACCAGAACCAAAAAATCCACCCAAAGAGAAAAGCATCCTAAATAGGACAGAGGTACTATCCCAACTCGGCACACCAAAACTAAGGGGAGGGCATACAAAGTCTGAGTTAACCAACCGAGACACAAGACCTAGAAAATCTAGAATGAGGTTAAGGATGGAAACCGTACTTCCCCAGCAGATCAAGGAATAGGCTGCAAATCTTCCTCTACCTCGCTACCTCTTCCTCTTACACTTCTCACACTCCTATTACCTTTCAAGCCACATGACAGATTTGTTACCTTTACATCATAGAACAAATCCAAGTATTTTGACTTTCTTCTACCTAGGAGGTAATCCAAACTACCGGATGACCAATCCGAGCTATAGCTCAAGGATTCAGCCTCATCTTCTGCAACAGAGCTGTTTACCATGGTTAGGTGATTCGATTGGGCCGCATTAATACCTTTGGACTTGAACCACTCACGAACTTGGACTTCCTGCAATTAGACCTGTTCATGGGTCGGGCCAGGTTTTCACTCTGCATTAATAGAATTTTTGTAGGCCCGAGCCCGACCATCGTAAAAAGCCTGAAGCCCAAGAGAGACACAGAGAGGAACAGAGAGAAATTTGTTCGACTTCCTTATATCAGAATAGAGAGAAAGGAAGAGAGAGAGAAAGATAACAAGAGAGAGGACCTGGTCACTCACCGTCGTCGGTTTCCACTGCTAGCCTAGTTCATCGCCGCTGGAGAATGATAAAAACAACAATATTTCCGCTAGTTTGTTGGTGGCGTTGGTGCCTAAGTTTGCCGGAGAAGGTAAAGTAAAAAAATATATATATATTTCCACATGTCGCTGCTAGCATATTCTTGACGCCAACTTGCCGGAGAAGGTAAAGTAAAAAAAGAAAAGATTTCCACCTATCACTGCTAGCATAATCTTGACGCCAACTTACCGGAGATTGGTAGCTCATTGGTGGTGCCGGTTGGTGTGTTGAGCCATAGAAAGATTGAGACTGAGAGTGAAAATTGAGAAGTATTGATGAAAAGAGGGAAAAGGGATTTAGGGTTTAGAAATTATAAAAAATAATTATATTTTATATTATATAAAAAGTTGGGCCGGGCCAGACATTTTTGACAAATCCTGAACCCGGCTCAAAAGATAATCAGGCCAGGCTTTTAAGCCCAAGGTCAAGCCCGTGGGCTAAAAAACCTAACCAAGCCCGTCCGGGGGCCAGGCCGTCAAGCTACCAGCCCATGAACAGGTTTACCTGCAATTCATCTAACGACACCCCAAGAAAATTTTCGAGACACATAAACTTCTCAACCTGACTATTGCCTCTCCCAGGTGCTGGGGATCCACCCACCAAATCTGAAGAAAGAGTAGGAGTTTCCTCCAATGAATTTAGATGTAATTGAAACTCAAGGACTTCCATTTGAGGTCATGGAAGATCAGGCAGAAGTCTCTCACTCTTTGTGGGCCCAAGAATAGGCTTAAATCGTCTCCAAACGGTGCACAGTGGAACCAACCTCCTTGCATCACTGACACATGGGCTTAGGCCTAATGACAAGTGCAAGCTCTTAAGCCTCTTATGGGCCACATCTAAATAACCTAAAGTAGGAGGCCCTTTAAAATATAGGATTTGTCTGGGCTTGGGCATAAGATGATGGGCCTACCTGGCCTCTCTATGCGTGCTTTGTACACCAGGAAAAAGCAAGGATTCAAAATTTGATCAATTACTCGATTTGATTTATATATTAAATTACTCAATTTAATTAATGAAGATAATATAAGTCTTAAACTATATATTATATTATTGAAAATCAAGCTTTTGAAGGACATGTTTCGTTTTTTTTTTGAAGTGGGACAGTAAAACAGGTTCCACAAGTAGGCCTTGGAACCAACACCAGAACCGCCAAGGCTAAAACCGACCTTCGCAGGGTAGGTTCTGGTTCGAAAAACATGAAACCAAACCAAACCGACCCATGCTCACCCCTAATGTAAGTGCATTGTCAGATTTGCAGAATTTCAATAGCACAACCTCAAGCCCATTGAAAATCTCGTAAATGTCCAAGTCCAACATGATTTGATCCAAGCATGGTTTTGAAAATCGGACTTGACTGGACAGTCAGACCAGTTGACCTAGGACCAGTCATGGCTCCAGGTCTGGTTTTGGACCCCAAAACCATCTAATTGGGGTTTAGGCCGAACAGTCAAATTATTTGACCCAATAACAAGTGGCCAAAGTGGTTATATTTTTTGGTTAATTTTAAAACCATGGACCCAAGTTGCATTCATGGTCAGCAAATAGAACAATACAGGTCGATATGTCGGTTGAAACACTGGCATGTATTGTGCTGCACTTTATGTTTTTTATTTAGTTTGTTTTTCTAAATTGGTTCAAGGGGTCATTTTAAGGTCTGTCTACCGCCTAAACCAGATCAGTTTAGGGGTATATCGGAGGTCACCGATACAATACGTATCAGCCAATAGTCCAATACGCCCCGATGTGTTGCGATTTTTCGGTCCTTGCAGTAGAGGATTAAATGCCTCCGACTGATGATTTTGTGAAGAAGATAAAAATCAGCTTAAAAGTTGAAATATGATGGCGGTTTTTTGTTTGTAGAGTTTATACTTTTATTAACCTTTAGACGGGAAGAAATCTTTGAAAGTTATTAGCTCAAACATAGAAGTCAGTGTTTGTAGGCACTCAAAGGTGAATTACACCATATGTGTAGTAAGTGTGCCAAGTTCTGAGGCTTTATACTTCACATAATATGCATCCTCACTACAAGCAATTCCTTTTCTTTTCCCTATTGGTCGCGTTTGTTTCTGTGTAAAATAGAAGTAAATTTTAAATAGGTAGCAAGCAGTGAACCAAAAAGGGAAAACATGAGAGAAAAGAGATCGGGCAGACTCCGAAGGGGCTGCACTACATACATTCCAGCAAACGATGGTGAATCAGTGGCAAAGTCGATGGAAGAGAGAGAAAGAACAGAGAGAGAGAGATTGAGTCTGGGTTTAGGGGGATGGGAGAATTCAGGTCCCCATTCAGACAAGGGGTCCCTTTATATGTTCTTTTTAACTTATCAACTTTCTAGAATTTTAAGAACTAAAGTGGCCAGTTATCAATAGCTATCAGCCACTGAGCCACCAGTCAAGGCTTGGCTTAGTTTGTTATCTTGGGTTGGACTAGATTGGCTCGGTTTTAGTTCAAGTCGGATCAACGAGGTCTATGGTCTTCTATAAATCTATGCTCTTAGACTTGTGCAATGAAAGCTTCTCTCTCTATGTAAAAAGAAAAGCCAAAGTTGTCATCATAAGAATAGCCAAAATATAGCTCACATGTTTCAGCTATAAATGCCAAGTGCTTGTCGGCTATATATGACTGGTGTGGGGCATTACAATTGGTTCCATAGCCCCCACTACACAGCCATTGCATTCAGCTAACTGGTCCTGTATGTGAGAGTATGAAGTATGAAACCCACTGTGGGTCGTCATCCACAAGTATAAAAATGTTTCTGAAGGAAAAATCTATTATGTGGGAAAGACATAGTATCAGAAGAGTTTTGACCAATCAAAACCCACCCATGAATTTTGATAAATAACACCTGATTGGCTACCATATTAATGATTCCATTTGATTGGTCAGAAGTTTTTCAGATATCATATTTTTCCAATATCATAGTCAAAACCTACTTTGAATCATCTAGTCAAGTAATCTGTAAAGCAGTTTTTTTGCTCATTGTCATAGCCCTAAATCACAAATTCAGAATGATGAGAATGACTCCAAGAACTTTCTCAACGGTTAGAGAGCAAAATGAGCTAGAGTTCAACAGCATTACAAGCCCCAGATGAATCTTGTCCAACTTGGGGTAGTTCATGGTTCATACACCTAGGCAAAACCATCTGGTTTGAAAACATATTGTTTCTCAAAACAAAAACACAAAAAAAGCATGTTCTTGGTTGTGTTTTTTGTTTTCAAAACTGAAATAGAAAAAAGTTCTTAAAATTATTGATTTCAAAAACATGTTTTCATCTAGTTATTTAATATCATGTTTCATAAATCATATAATTTCTATACTACAAAATTTATTTTTGTCTTAAAAACTATTATTTTGATCAGGGGCATTCTACAACGTGAGATGCTTTTCTTGTTGCCAGTTCCAAAAACAAAGCAAAACTATCTGGTTTGAAAACATATGGTTTCTTAAAACAAAAACACAAAAAACATGTTCTTGCCAGTGTATGTGTCTTTCGTTTTCAAAACTAAAACCATAAACATGTTCTTGAATTCCGGTTTCAAAAACATGCTTTCATCTAGTTATTTAATATCATGTTCCATAAACCATATAATTTCTATACTACAAAATTTGGTTTTTGTTTTAAATACCATTATTTTGATGGTTCCAGAAACATGTATTGCTTTTTGAAACAAAATCAATTTGTTTTTTCCTTTGAAAACAAATCGGATTTCAAGAACATGCTTTTTTTTTTTTTTGCGATTTCAAAAACAAATGAAAACAAGAACATTTGTGTTGATACCCCCATAATTTCTAACAGGATCCTCATTTTGTGTATCAAAAGCAACATGAATCTTGATAGACCACAACAATGGCAGGAAGAATTCATGCAACTGACCCTAAATTTAAATAGTAGGGATTAAAGCTGACTTCACTTGACTTGAGTTGATGTATGTGAAGGTATGTATATCAGCTAGCAAGGAGCAACATGCATTTGAGCACCAAACAATGAGAATCCAATGAAAGAACGACAGTAGATCAGATCCAAGTTTTCTTCTAGATAAAGGATTACGAATGAACTATATGTATTAGTTGGTGATTCTAAGATTTTTCTCAAATGAGTCCACTGAGAAAATTATCCTTTTTATACAAAGTACATGAACTAAATGATAGAAAAGAGTAGTTACATCATGGACGGATATCAAATCCTAGAAGGAATCAATGGAATGTTGTTTTGCAGATATGCACAAGCTGCTGCTACTCCACTTCCCAGCTTAACTGGGTATCCTACGTCCTTCAGTATCATCTCCACACCAGCCAGACAGCCAAGCAATTGCAGCTGCAAAAACAAAAGGAGAGTACAATCATCTTTTCATGGTCATAATGCAAGAAAATAAAACAAAAGTATAGTAGATGGAAACCAGTGAAACAACTTGGTTATATAAAAGATGGGTATAGACAAGATGCAAGTCCCATCATAGCTTGATCTTTAACAAGCCATGGTAATTTGATGATTTAGCTATCCGCAAATAATTTAACAACAGATATTGAATTAAACAGAACAAAATGGTGAAACAGGATTCATGTAGCCAACCTCATATTGTTGGAACAAGGCTTAGATGATGATGATGATGATGAGTTATCCACTAATAGCAATTAGTTAAAGACAACTCAAACTTCCAATTCACATTATGAATGTCAATAAAATTTAGCTAATTGAGTGTCCGTGACAAATGTAGCTTCCAAGGGTGTCTTGTAAAACTCATTCTGGTACCCTGTGTGATTCTGCTTTTAAATACTTTATGACATAAGAGTGTCAAATGAGTGGACCATGCCAAGATCCCTTCTCTCTATGTTGTTCAACTAAGAGAAAGTTCTTACTTTAGCAAATAAACAAGCATTCTACAGCATGAAAGGGATGAGAAAAATACTGAATTGTACCTCATTAAGATTACCAAGATGCCCTATTCTGAAGACCTTTCCAGCTACTTTATTGAGGCCCAAACCTAAGCTCAAATTGTATCTCTTCCAAGCCCTTCTAACAATTTCTGAACTGTCAATGTACGGAGGAACAACCACAGCTGTGACAGTGTCGCTAAACCATTCCTCCTTTTGCGTGCAGTTCTTCAAGCCCCATGCCTCAACAGCAAGCCTGCATGTCAAACTTGTAAGACTATTGACTTCTACTTCTCTAATTAGACTAAACATAAGCCACAGAAGAAAACCTTCCCAAAGGGATTACAGGAAGGAAAGAGATGGGTGTGTAACGTGTTACCTTGTTGCTTTGCCCAAACGACTGTGCCTTTCAATCACATTTTCTAGTCCTTCCTCAAATATGAGATCCAGAGCTGCTCTGAGCCCATACAAAAGCTGGATGGACGGGGTGTATGGCCAAAAGGTTCCCAACTTGTAGAACTTCAAGTAGTCATTCCAATCAAAGAATACCCTTACTGATTTGGCAGACTTGGATGCCTCTAGTGCTTTGGGGCTTGCACACACAATGCCCATCCCAGTGGGAAGAGAAAGAGCTTTCTGAGAGCCTGTTAAAGCTACATCTACTCCCCACTCATCCATACGGAAATCAAGAGCACAGATTGATGACACTCCATCAACAAGAAACAATGCAGGGTGTCTGTAGTGATCTGTAATCAATACATTTGCAACATGAGGAGTCTGTTCAGGAATATAAATTGAAAAGAAGAAAATATTTATTTAAAAAAAAAAGTAGATTTAACAAGTTATAAAAGAAAAAGATGGAAAAAAGGAATAGAAAAGAAAACCATTAAAGCAGTAAAACATATCCATATATCCATGGACATTTTTTTGTGTTTTTTTGGATGTGCATGAACGGTTGGAAATCTGGATAGCTGAAATAATTAATATTTGTAATCCAACATACTAGAAGAGATACAAATGGACTACATCAGGTAACAATCAACAGGAAATAGTCTAGAAAGTCATGTTATGGTATTCAATATTTACTCTTTTTGCAAACAAAAAGAATGCTACTGTATTCTTTTAGGGAGTAATTTGGGCAAATCCTATTTTTCATGAGGGAGCACTCCCTGATACTGTGTCAAAAGACAAAAGTACCCTTGAGGCATCTTTTGTCTTTGCAATGGGGATGTGCCTTGTTTATCAACAATAGGATGAGCCACAGTCAGCACTCTTTCTTTACTACTATCCCAGTTTTATATAACAAGAACATTTAGAGAGATTTTGGTCATTTTACAGGTTTCCTGTCAGTTTTATTATTCTATCATTGCTTCATTACTTCAAACCATGATTTAAAGTAACCTATATATGGATGTATAGAGATAAGTATACAGGTAGAGTGCGTACTGAAAAATATAGTAGYGGGGTGGTATGGGTCAAAAAATAAATCCACTTGGTTTCAGACTTGGKACAACCCAGGGGCATCATTCCCTCTGGTTTGCACAACCAAAAAGTTATTCTGAGGGTCTCCAGGAAGATCAAAAAATACGATATTGTATCAAGACTTTTGTACAAAAAAATATGAGAATATCCTCAGGTTTCGAGGGAATTGCACGTATAGAGATTCAAAAAAGAATTGATCTGATCCARGTCATAATCTATATGGGATTTCCAAAGTTGTTAATAGAGAGTAGACCACGAAGAATAGAAGAATTACAGATCAATGTACAAAAAGAGTTTCATTCTGTAAACCAAAAGCTCAACATTATATATATATATATATATAGATAGATAGATAGATAGATAGATAGATAGATAGATAGATAGATAGATAGATATGACATTTTAACATGCATTGCAGAAGCTTGACTCTAAAGGGCCTAGGTGAGATGAGTTTATATAGTGATTTACTAAAGTATAAGAAATGATAAGGAAGATATATTAAAAAATATTAAAATATGGGAAAATGTTATTTATTCAGCAACAAATTTCACACAGCACAGCTTTTCCTATAAACTTTTCTCTTACCAAGTATTTTCCTCACAGTAGCCAAATTGTTGGTAACTCCTGTTGCTGTCTCATTGTGGACAATACAAATAGCCTTAATGGTATGTGCAGTGTCTGCTGCTAATTTTGATGCCAAAATATCAAGATTGGCACCCTGGCCCCATTCACTTTCTATGACATCAACATTGAAGTTGAGGCGTTGCTGTTGGTCAATCCAGAGAAGGCTGAATTGTCCAATGAGAAAAGATACAATCCGATCACCAGGAGATAATGTATTTGTGAGTGCACTTTCCCATGCACCAGTACCTGGAGCAGAACAGCCATATCATCATAAGTAGACATAAAACAGGAATTTGTGATGTCTGAATTATGACAAGAACATTCCAAGAAATAGAAACTAAGCACAATCCTACCTAATTTATGCTACAGACATAACTCATCATCATATCCAACTTTAGGACTGAGAAAGGTTATCCAAGGAATAATGAAGAATGTTCTGAGAATTTCATTGTAGAAAAAAAAAGAGATCCAGGTTGAGTTAGTCTCAAAGTAAATTTGGAGATTTTCTTTGGTCAATAGAATAAGATATTACTTGGACAAAGATGAAATCATGATGAGAAGGCTAACCAATCCATTATACTTTGTCTTTCTTCAAAAAGAAAGACTAATCAATTCTAATAATTCATTTCCAACCTAACTGAATTGAATTGTGGCTCTTTTATGTTGTAATCAGATTTACATAGGCTCAGTTTGGGAAGAGAACAAATGCAAATATGTACAGCGTAAATACATACAAAATAATACAAAATATAAGGTTTTGCACTCTACATATTTGCATTTGTACTCCTTCCAAACTCAGCCATAGTATCAGAAACAATGAGCTGTTAAAAGTACAAAGCTCTGCATGGTAATAGAAATTCAATTTCATTCAGCATCAGTAGTTAACCTAGCCTTCTAAAATATAATTTTGTTTTGCTTTTAGTTAATAATGACCACCCACAATACACAATTCCATTCTGTCAAATGGAATTTAGATAGATTCTTGAATCATTTTCTGTTGAAGCAATGCAAATAGAAGTAAAGCATACAAGTTCAACTGTACGCTTGATTATCAACAGTTAATGGATGTTGAATATTATACTTCATTCTCTTGACGACACCATTTTTACTTTTCACAAACAAACAAAACAAAACAAGGTCTAATCAGAAGCAAAAGTAAACCAAAATTTATACAGCCTATTTGCACTCCCATGCACCTAAACCAGTGCAAATAACAAGAAAATTACATAATAAGGAATGTAAAAGTACCTGTTGTGGGGATCAGAAATGGAGTTCCAGTGGTGGTTTTGAAAATTTTCTTAACATCCTCAAGAAGGGTCTTTGTCAAAGCTGGCACAGCAGGGGAGCGATAGTCCTCATTGTTCCTGTTCATTGCCCGAATGACAGGCTCCGGGATATTGACCGGCCCCGGAACAAAAAGATGGTTCCTTCCTGGAGCATAAACGTAATCCATCTTTTCCTACTCCAAACTTCACAACGATGACAACTGGGTTTAGCTAATTCCTGGAGCCTTTTAGCATCAAAACACCTTGCCTGCAAACCCATCAAGGAAATCAGTCTTCCAGTACTCTGTCTAGCTAAGAAAGAAAATCCATTACCAAACATCAACAAGTTCAGAAATTATGCAGGCAGCTGGGGAATGAACTTAAAAACAACCCACTGAGTCACTGAACCAGAGGATTGCTTTCTTTCAATTTTGGATTGGGCTTTAGGCCGAGAAGGCGAGCAGGGATTGATTTTATCATTTTATTCAACTTTGGATTGGGCTGATCCACCCCAAGCTTGAGTTGGTCCTGGATTCAGCCCTTGACAAATCCAGCTCAACCCAACCCTGAAATGAGAAGGCACATATGTACTTTCTTCGGTACAGAACCAATGTGTTGGTAGGTTTAGGTTAGGCACCAAATCTTGTTAAGAATCTGTCTTCCGTTGCCTTATTAGATAAGAACTTCGGTTAGAGTTAGTGTGCTCTGGATTGGGAAGAATGGCCAAGAACGAATATGAACCAAAATAGTTGATAATCTGGTCAGACCATGAGCCAATCATAATTAACCCATGACGTGGCTTACTAAAGTAGAGAATGTCCAGTCTTTACAAGTTACAAGTTAGACCATGATCTGTCCTAGAAAACAAAAAGAAAATATTAAAAATATAAAATAACAATTAATAAAATAATAGACTACTTATTCATAATAATAACAATTAATAAAATATAAAAATAAAAATTAGGATAAATTATTAGGGGGATAGTGACACTTTGACTGTGCCTTTACATTTTGTCAATTACTTATCGAAAAATTATATTTGAATTTGATTAAATATTTAAACATTTGATTAGAACTCGATCAATTAATTATTTTGGGTAATTAATAAATATATAAAATAAATATTTTATTTATATAATTTAATTATATATAAATTATATAAAACATTTAAATGATTTATATATTTTATATAAAAATTAAATAATCGGTCAAATTCAGATATTTATCGAATCAAATTAGGTTATTTGAATTTAATTCGATTATGTCAAATCTTAAATTCGAAATCAGATTTTCGAATACCGTTAATGACTCCAGATCTCCTACCCATGCCTACCTACAATACACTACCCCCCGTGAATTGGGAACATCTCCCACTGCATAATACTATGTAGAGGAGAGATATTTTCCATGTGTGGTTGCGATAAACGTGAACAGAGTTCTCATGAGTAGGAGATCCGGACTCACCATTAACACCCCTAATACCCAACTATAAACCCACTAAAGGCATCTTTAGCACTAGCATAGCACACTATTTCTTTTTAAGAGGGGCATCGCATTTTACTTATGTGATGCAAAGCAACGAATTTGGATTTTAGATATGCTTTGGATGATATATATATATAATGGAAATTTAAATATATATTAAAAATATATGAATTTTATATAATCTATGACTTTATGTATAGTATAATTTCACCATGTATAAACCATCAAAATGTCTCAAGAAAGCATCCATATACATTGCATAGCTTAACAAACTAATAATATAAATCATATAAATCTCATTAATGATCATATAAAAGGTTACAAAATTTAATAAATAATAGTGTTATGTGTAGTATAAAAATTTAATAAATAATAGTGTTAGGAGAATTACATTCTCCTAAGAAATTAGTCATCCAAAAAATAGTTTCTTAATTGGATAATTGAGATTATAGAGCCAAAATCATTCAAAGCTGGTTTGACTAGAATTTATGGTTCAAGACTTAGGTATTTGCAAATGAATATTTTTTGCACTTTAATATACATGGATATAATGTGGTTGCTTATAAAAAATAATTTAACAAGATGTCACGAAGGAGTTCAAATCAGCCCCCCACAAGATAGTTTTCCACAACACATCCCCGCTTTGTATTAGGAACATCTCCCGATG
Organism: Nelumbo nucifera; assembly: GCF_000365185.1. Next base: position 450,757 of record NW_010729191.1, read on the forward strand.
AAAAGTATAAAAAATGATGAGCATCATCAGGAGATGTTCCCAATACACAGCAGGGTTGTACTGTGGGATGTTGTGGGAAACTATCTTGTGGGGGGCTGATTTCAATTCATCATGAAGTGGCCTAATAGTTAAAATATTTATGTTTTAAATAAACATCCTAGGTTCAAATCCTTCTAACATCTTAGTTCTATACAATACTGGTTGAGGAATGGGAAGCGCAATTTTCAGGGGTCTTTCATACTCTGGTATTCAAGTTTAAATATTTCTAAACCCCTAAATTGCCCTTCTTTCATTTTATGAGACCTTTTATAAAATTGATAAAGTATAACAAATAAAGAAAATTATAAAAGAAATTGCAGTCATGTAAGAAATAGAACAAAAACTGAAAAAGAAAGGAAAACACAACAAAATATAAAAATAAAAAATTACAGAAATGCAACAAAGGGAAAAGAAAATATAGAAAAAACAGAAAAATACACACATTAAAAGTTGTAAAAAAAACTACAAGGTGCTTTAACATGTCCATTATTTTGATATTTTTTCCCATGGTTTTCAAAACCGAACCAGACCGGACGGTCGGACCAGAAAAAATCAAGAATCGTTCAGGTGACCGTTTCTGTTTTTTCCCAAAATCGGATTTTTCTCAAAAACCATTGATTTTGATCAGTAAACTGCTGACCCAGGCAGTTAACTGTCCAAAGAAATTTCAAAAGACGAAAATATACTTCAATAGAAAGCCAAAGTTCAAACTAATAAGCACAAAAAACATTTAAAATAACTCCAAAAACAACAATTTTGCGCTCTATTTTACCAGTTTCCTGATGAAGAAATTTTAAATTCTATTTCAATCATTTCTCATTCTGCTTAATTCTAAAAAGTCTGTAAACTTCTCGCAAAATCGTATCAGGAGTTTCGAAAACCGAAATCAAACATTTGGAGGAAGAACAGATCTTCAGAACAAAATTTTAAGTAACTTCGACCATCTCCAATCATTTCTCATTCTAATTAATTCTAAAAAGTCTGTAAACTTCTCGCAAAACCGTATCAGGAGTTTCGAAAACCGAAATCAAACATTTGGAGGAAGAACAGAGCTTCAGAACAAAATTTTAAGTAAATCTGACAATCTCCAACTTTAACCTGAAAACCGAGTCTATCAGAGTATCAGAGTAATTTGTAGAGAAAGAGAGAGAAAAGGATTCACTGTCATACCTCGTAGAATATCTCCTCAAATTTGGTGGAAACTCCACCTCCAGAGTAAGCAGAAGCAGCTCCAACTTTGGCGGATAAAGTATAGGCGAAAGAGAAAAGGCGACGATGAATCGATTTATAGGATCACAGGAGGCCATTGACGTATGTGGGACCCTATGTCCACGTGGCAGATAAGTGTACACCAAATCAATATTCGTGCGGCTGACAGTGAAAGAGATGAAAATGGAAAATATTATTTATTAGTATTATACTTTCTCTAGAATTTAAAAAATATATATTAAATATTACTTATTTATTTATTTGGTAAGGAGGATGAGGATGAGAGGAATTGAGAGGGAGATAACGTGATAACGGGCTGTCAACCACATCCTCGGTTGTGGGAGCGAAGGCCACACACGTAATGTCTTCATGTCTGTGCTGTTTTTGTTTGGTTACTCATTCACGGTTTTGTCTTTGTTTTCTTCTCAATTCTTTTGTCTCCCTTCCTGATTCACGGTTTTGATAATGGGTGTTATGAATCGGTTTTGGATTGGTCCAAATCAAAATCAATTTGGATGCATTGGACGGTCCAACAAGATATATATTGAATTGGACCAGTCCGGATTTAATGGTCTAAAGTATTTATTGGATTAGCTTGGACCTGGTTCATCTGCTATGAATTTATATTGGATTGGGTTGGAGGGAGTCAATATCTAGTCATTGATAAAAGATAAGAATATAGATGTTAAGAGATTAGGTTTAATTAGAATTAATCTAAATTAAAACAAATTTGAAATATTGGTCTAGACATTGAATTGGACCGATTCAAAATAGTCTAAAATATTCATTGGATTGGATTGGACCTGGTCCTTTTGTAGTGGACTCACATTGAACCAAATCCAGTCCAATTGACACCTCTATAGATATGGTTCACGTCGAGTCAAATCCGGTCTGGTTGATTGGATTCACTTAGGGATGCAATTAGACCATGCCCAAGCTGACCCTGAACCGGTCCTATATGGGCTTGGCTTGGATTTATCGTCCTCAAGCTGTATCTGGGCCCAAAACTCTGAACTTTCTTATTTTTTAGGTTGGGCTTAGGCCTAACCCTTAAGTAGCCTGAGCTTGGTTTGACTACACACTTTATACACATAGTAGTTGGGACCCATGTGATGCATGGGCTTTGTTAAGCAGAATTGAAGTAGAAGGACCTCTATAACATACTCAATTGAACCAAGCCGGTCTAAGTCAAATTCAAGCGTCTTTTTTTGTTATGTATAGCTGGCCCTATGACATTACTAATTAGTTAATCAACAAAATTAATTAATTAAAATTTAAATTATAGTTCAAAAATATTTAAATTATATTTATTGGCTAAAAATGAACAAACTAAGGCAAGATGAATTGACAATTGTAAAACATGTCCCCTAGTTCTAGGTTGTCTTATTTGCTTTAGAAAAATACTTATCTCCTTCATCCTATGGGTGATCATTTTCAACCTTAACCTAGAAAAAGCACAACCCCAAATTTCCAAGCTGGGCTTGGGTTCAATACTTCAAGCCTGATCCACATATTTATTTATATATTATTTATAAATATGTATGCCATTTTTTGTATTTTATGTATAAATATTTTAATGTGACACCTATAATATATTATGTATATATAATACTTTTGTATTATATAATATATAAAATAAATTTGTATATATATATATAATATTTTATACATAAATATCGTAATTCTAGAATCAAGCTTGCCCCAAGGCTTATGTTTCAGGTGGTAGGGGCCTAGATCTAAGCTATAGGCTTATAGCTAGGGGGTGCAACTTGGGCGGGTCCAACTCGATCTCGACCTAACCACCCTAAGTTTTACATGGGTTGGGCCTAAGTTTTTGAGCTGTGGATTAGGTTAAGGTCTTGAGTAGCTCGAGCCCAGCCCATCCCAAACTAGGCTAGACCCAACCTGAGCCCACCTGAAAGATATATACACATGTGTGTTATATTTATATAAAAATATCCTTTTTCTAATTATGTATACAAGTGCATATATAGAGTATGTCTATGTACATTTGTACAGACCTATTACGGGCTCGGGTTTGGCTTTTGCTAAAATTTCAACTAGCCAGGCCCAAAACCCAACTCATGAATAGGTCTAATTTGTAAATGAGATTTGCACATATTGTCAATAAATGTTACTCTTAAATTGGACTATAACCCAATAAAAAGATAAATATGTAAAAATATGTACACTAGTTCTTTCAAACCTAACCAACCCACTCAAGCGGGCCAAGCCCCAGCTAGCCTGAGCCTAAGCCCAACCAAAGTTGTACCGGGCTAAGGTCAGGTTGGGCTTGGGTTGACCTTCAAGGCTTCAACCCGACCCAACCTGCCCGAATTGCACCCGTAGATATAGTCCTTATCACTTGTGCTAAGCCTAGCCCAACCCATGATTAACCCCTATTTCATCCTCTCTCCCCCGACCATCCACAAGCTCCTTGGTCTTCAACTTTGTCAAATTGTCACTTAAATTCGATTGCTATAACATTCCAAGTAGGTCAAGTTAATCCAAATCGAACCCAGAAATAATTTTAGTAATGTTTAACTTGTATTATTTTATGTTATTTTTTCTTAAATTTATTAACTTTGTTATTAGATAATTTTCTACGAATTTTGAATGGATATAGTTTTTAGTTTATTTTACTATTTTTATTCATCTATTGAAATAAACAAACTTTATTGATTTTAACATAATATGGTTTTACTAATTTGACAAATTCTATTAGTAAAAATAATTTTTTATTTTAATAAATTTTATAAATTATGTTATTTATATTCTATGAATAAAAAAATAATTTTCCAATAATAACAATTAATAATTAATTTTTATGTTATTTAAATAATTTACCAATTTGCTTTTATTTTTTTTTTCAAATAGAATGTAAATGGATTATAATTTATTTGTACTAATTATTATAAATTTTCTTTTTGAATATTTTAAAAAGGGATGATTTTTTATTAATACTTTTATTATTTATAATTATTTTTTTTAATAATTGTATCATCTTTGAAAAAATAAATTTGTTAATAATTGTAATTAAGTAGAAGTATACTAAGTGATTTTTAAATAATAATTTTAATTTTAAGGAATTTAAATGGGTTATAATTATAATTAGATGCAGTTTTACATTTCAAGTATTAAGATATTTATTGTGAGTGAAGTAACCGATATTTGTTTTGAAATGCCCTTTACTTGAATAATTAACTTAAAAATTAATTATCTTTTAAATGGAAGTTGATTATTTAGCATATAATAATCCACTATTCAATATTAAATGGATAATAAATTACAAGTAAATAGAACTTAATTTTTATAATGAAGGAAATAATAATTATATTAAGTTAGGCAATTTAATGGAGTAATTGAGAGGAAAGAGAATTCGTGGCATGATTTATTGGAGGAGAGATAAAGGGTGTTTGGATCCAATACCATTTTTTAGAAAAAATGGTGCCATGTTAGAGCCAACTTGGCGTAGTCATTTTTTCATTAAAATGGTGAAATATATGTTTGGTTCAACCATTTTTGAAAAAAAAAACCGCCAAAAAACACCCATGCTTTGCAAATCGAGTTTTGCTCGAAGAGCTCCTCACACCGACATCACTCACAACATATACCAATAGAACATAAAGAACATCTCCTATATTTATTATTCATAGAAGATGTTCCCAATACACATGTTAGACAATGTATGCCCTTAGCTCCAATCAGATTGATGTACATATACATTTATTGTAAATGAATAAAAGTACATAATTTGATTCATGTTATATTTGGTGTATTTTTGTATAATTACCCTTAAACTGGACACTATGAGACTCGTGTTAGTTTAGAATGTTCTCAACCGTTAGATAGACTTGGGGAAGTTTATCCTACCAAGGCTAACACTAATGTGATACCAAGTTGGTTGGGGTGGCTGGTCTCAGTTGCCAAGGTGAGACCTAAAGCACATGTAGTGTGTATTTGTTTAAAACATTGAACCCGGACCATTTTCCAGTTATGCTCTGAACCTTGGAGACTGGTGGGCAAAACTGGAAAGTTCCACCTAACCCCTAGACTCAATTATGATACTGCACTGGGTGTCGAATTGGGCTGTCTTTAATATGCCGATCAGTGAACTCCTTAGAAAGGGTCAAAACCTGGGTATGTTGGGACAGTCTGAGAATTCATCTGAGTGGGTGATATAGTGACAGGATCAGCCCCTTTGTTGGACAAAGTGAATGATCGGGACTGCACTCTCTCTGATAGAAACCAAAAATGCCAGCAATCAATTTCAACTGTGTTTAAGATTTGTTTTACAAAATATATTTATATGAATATATATATATATATATTATGTTTTATGAAAAAGTTTTGCAAAAGGTTTTAATTACCAGGATCCATCCGAGCAGAGAATGCAACACTGCACCTTGCAGCCGAGGGAGAGGTCCTCCCTTGTCAGGCAATGTTTGATCATTAAGGGCTGAGTGGTTAAGTGTAAGACCATTTAGTGCTGTTATACCTGATGGGCTAATCTTACTTAAAACCATTGTCCTTGGGCCTTCATAGGATGACTGGACTCAAGAACCATTTAGTGTAAATGTTGGCACATTAAGAACCCATACTGATAGACTTAGGGGTTTACTGTGCTCAATAGTGAATTCGGCCAAGCTTTGTCACAGAAGCTAGGCTGAACCCATATGGGATTTTGTGAGGTCATTGTTGGGGTTCCACGCCATATAAAGAGAGCTAAATTAGCCAACAACTAAAAGGGGTCGTGAGCCTACTTGCTTAATGGGCCTAAAGCCCATAATTAATTTGATTAACTAAGAAGTCACATGACAACTTAAGCAGTCATGTGACTTGGGCGAATTTGGGTTTGGATCAGCCTTTAGGATAAGAGGATAAGTCTTATCCACTTAAAGAGTCCAAATCCAAATAAAGATTTGGATTAGGAAGCTCCTAATTGGATTAGGAGAGCTGATCTTTAAGGCTTATAAATTAAGGAGGGTGAACTACTCCTGATTACACACTTATGCTCTCAGTTCTCTCCTTATTATCTTGTTGCCCTAACCCTAGTTTGACCTCCAGTTCTTGGATTGGTAGAGATCAGTTCTGATATCTGATTTTGCAAGAAAACATCAGATCTAATTTGTGTCCATCTCCCTTGCTCGATCTAAGCTATTGGGTTGCAGTTCTTGCTGAAGGACTGCACTGCTGAATCGACTTCACCCTAAACTGCACCATCTTTAGTGGAAGCTGGTTTTGGTTCCCTCTTTGGGCATGAACACCCACTTTGGGAATTACTCATGTGGAATCTGTATTAGGTATTTTGCTCCCTTTCTTTTGGTTTCAGATTTGGTCTGGTTCGGTGCAAGAACGATCATTGAAAAGTGTAGTTTTTCTAAAACTGGGAATGCAATTCCTGACAGGGTAAAAGAATTTTTTTTTTGAAATTTCGCCTTACCATTCTGCATAGTTCAACCATCCATATGATGGATTTCCCCTTCCTTCAACACAGTGGGATGTGGCGGTGATGCCGGTGTGAGGAGCAAGGGTGAAAATTCGGTTTATTCAAATAAAAACCAAAATAGATAAACCAAAACTTTAAAAACTAAGTTAATAAATGAAAACCAAACCGAAATCGAATTATAGAAAAACCAAAATAACCAAAACCAAAATTTTCAGTTCGGTATTTGGTTAAAACTAAATTTCAATAATATATACACTATTATATACATACATACATACATACATACATACATACATACATACATACATATATATAGAGAGAGATATTAAAATGTAATATATAATACATATTAAAAAATATATATTATGGAATCAAATTTCATTATGCTATACATTATATATTATATGTTATATATTATATATTATACATTATATATTATATATTATAGTAAAGTTCGACTAATTTGGTTTTTTTAGTTAACCAAATTTTTAATTCGAAAAACCAAAATCAAAATATTTAAAAACTGAAATAACATAATCGAGTTAACCAATAACCAAAATAACTAAACTGAAAAAACCAAAACCAAAATTTTTAATTCAATTTTAACCGAATAATGCTCACCCCTAGTGAGTAGTGCTTAATGAGGAACATTTCCCACTTCAATGGCTTGGTGACCTAGAACCAATGTGTATCTAACCTATAATCTAACATGTAATGAAAGTTGCAAGGCTATCCAATCGGGTTTTGCGGTGCACCAATTCGTTCTATGGATTGATTAGTTGGTATAGCATTTTGAGGGTTTCCCACATACATTGTGGATAAGAAAAAAATGTCTGATCCATTGGATCTAATCCAAAATGGATTTTGGCTGTTGGATTAGAATTTGATTGGTAAATAATATAAAATAGCCATCTAAAAAATCTATTCTATTAGATAGGCAATAAGCAAATTGGGGGATATAGGGTGCATCACCACATACTATAACACCTTTCTAATCTATCTATACTACTTATAAAAGTGCGAATGAGGAGGTATTTGGCTTCTGGAATTTTTCTTTATTAAAATACCTCTCCTCTTGAATTTAGTTCATCTCCATTGAAAGGGCAGAAAATGTAAGTAAAAGAATACAATTAAGTACATTCAATTACCTCTCACCAAATCTCACATTTAAGTCATTAAGTAAATCACATTCTCTCTCATTGAAACCAACATTTATACTTTTGTTTATCATCATTAAATTCCACTAATAAATCCATACACAATAATTATTAATAGAATGAAATTTTATATTTTTAAAATAAGCCTAGAAATGAAATCATATTTTTCATATAGGTGGTGGGTAAGTACTTCAACCATTTAGGTCAAATGGATAATTTCATGATGTCATAAATAAATAATACAAATTTAGAAATATAAAAAATACAAAAATATAGAAAAAAATTTTAAAAAATTGGACACATTTCTATTATTATATATTTGTCATATTAAAAAATAAGTATGATAAAATAGACATAATTTTATTAATGATGGACATCAAATATACAACTTAAAACCGATGGGGAATTAAACCATCTTCCTATCTAGGGGGTAGGTTAGTGGTTCAACCTTTCATGTCAAATAGGTTAACCCATGATGTATAATTAAAAAAATTAAAATAGATTAGTATAAAAAAATGAAACAAATTTGGGAACATCTATAATATTATATACTAATAATACAAACAAAAATAAGTATAATAAACAATAATTATTTTATCAATGATATAAATGAAATGCAAAATTTAAAACTACTTTGGAAATGAAACCAATTTCATATCTAGATGGTAGGTAGGTCAATGATCTAGCATTCTAGATCAAATGGGTTAATTTATGATATCATAACCAAGTAACGGATATTAAATATATATATATAACTCAATGAAAAATATAAGTTTTGTACAAAGCATTTTGATACAGTTCTATTGTTATATATTCACTATATTAAACAAAAATAAATGTGAAAATAAGAATTCCTTTTATCAATGATGAAAATGGAATACATTATTTAGAATCAGCTGAAAAAGCAAAATGGTTTTTCCATCCAAGTGGTGAGTTAGTGGTTAAACTATCCATATCAAATGGATCAACACATGATGTTATTATTAAATAATAAAATACAGAAAATTCTAGAAAATGTAGAAATTTGTCGATAATTTTGGGTACATTCTATAATATTATATATTCATCATATAAAAAAGTGTGATTAATGAGAATTATTTTCATTAACAATAGAAATGGGAAAAAATTAGGATAAAAAATAAAAAGATTAATGTCTAACACATGACCCGACTAACCATGCAAATGGTTCAATAATTTAATTAGCTAGGTCATTGTAGGCAAGTGGTTTTGTAGGGATGCAAACAGATCAGATCATATTTGAATCAGGGTATATTCAAATCTGATATGATCCAAATATTCGTTTGGATCTCATAAATATTGATTCGAATTCAAATTTGATCAAGATATCAGATATTCAAATCTAATATGATTCAATTTAATTTAAAAAATAATAAATTATTAAAATAAAAAGAAAATATAACAGTTGAAATAAAAAAAACAAAAAATATAAGTATTTTTTCAACTATTTCCATCATTAAAAAGTTTACAAAATGCAATATAAATAACATATTTATAAATAAATAATAAATAACATGTATATTATATATAAATAATATATATAGATACAATATATATAAATAATTGATTTGACCACAACATTAAAAACCAATGTTCAAACAATATATTGGAATTGCATTTCCTCTTGGTATGTAAGTAATTTTCAGTATCTCATAAATTAAATAATAAAAAATAAAAAATATAGAATTTTTTATAAATTTTATAAAAAATTTGAACATACATTAATATTATATATTCTTCATATTAAACAAAAATATATTTGAAAAAAATGAGAAGTATTGTTAGTAAAGATAGAAGTGGCTAAAATGCAAAGAAAAAAATGAATTAATGTCTTAATCATAGTCCGTTTTCCTGGTTAAATAGGTTAATGGTTCAACCAGTAAGGTCATTTGGTTACTAATTATCATCATCATCATCATTTGATATTGTCACGTTCAAAAATAAATGCAAAAATTAGAATTACTTTTAATGACGATGAAAATGGAATACATGATTTAAAATCAACTGAAAAAAGAAAAAATGGTTTTTCCATTCAAGTAGTGGGTTAGTGGTTCAACTATCCATGTCAAATGGATTTACACATGATGTTATTATTATATAATAAAATACATAAAATTTTGGAAAATATAGAAATTTGTAGATAATTTTGGATACATTCTATAATATTATTTATTCATCATATAAAAAATCTGTGATTAATGAGAATTATTTTCATTAATAATAGAAATAGGATAAAATTTTGGATAAAAAACTAAAGAGCATTAACGTCTAACACATGACCCCACTAACCATGTCAAATGGTTCAATGATTTAATTAGCTAGATCATTGGTAGGCAAGTGGTTTGGTAGGAATGCAAATAGATCGAATCATATTTGAATCAGGGTATATTCGAATTTGATTCAATCCGAAGATCTGATCAAATCTCATAAATATTGATTCGAATCTGAATCCTCTCAAGATGTTGGATATTCGAATCTGATTCAATCCAAAGATCTGATTGGATCTCAGAAATATTGATTTGAATTTGAATCCAATCAAGATATTGGATATCTGAATCTGATACGATCCAATTTAATTTTAAAAAATAATAAATTATTAAAAAGAAAAGAAAATATAATTGTTGAAATAAAGAAAAACAAAAAAAAAATATAAGTATTTTTTTTAACTATTTTCATCATATAAGAAGTTTACAAAAATGCAATATAAATAACACAGTTATGAATAAATAATAAATAACATATTATATATATATATATATAAATAATTGATTTGACCACAATATTTAAAACCGATATTCAAACAATATATTGAAATTGCATTTCCTCTTTTTAAATAAGTAATTTTTATTATCTTATAAAATTAATAATAAAAAATAAAAATATAGATTTTTTTATAAATTTTATAGAAAATTTTGAACATGCATTAACATTATATATTCTTCAAATTTAACAAAAATATGTTTGAAAATAAGAATTATTGTTAGTAAAAATAGAAATGGCTAAAATACAAAGAAAAAAAATAAATTAATGTCTTAATCATAGTCCATTTTCCTGGTTAAATAGGTTAATGGTTCAACCAATAAGGTCATTTGGTTGATGACTATTATCATCATCGTCATTTGATTTTGCCACGTGCAACGCACGTACAATTTTACTAGTACATGAAGAATGGTATAGAAAATTGCCTTACCAAACAACAAAAGTTGAAATAAACAGTTGTTTAATGCCTACATGGCAGAAACTATTGCAAACAATAAAATTTGAAAAACGGCTAATGCACGACTTTTGGACGTGGGTAATTTTCTTTTCCAAAAATTGGGACCAAAAAATTCTCACACTATCATAGTTAACTAGTGGTGGTTGTGGGAAAAAAATTGGGGAAATTTATGATGCGAGAAAGACATGATATTGAAAGAGTTCGAACAATCAAAACCCACTCAGGAATTTTGATAGATAACACGTAATTGGCTATATAATAGAGGAGATACATGAGGGAGCACTTCCCGACCAGTCTCCAAAGTTGTTTGACAACAAACACCATTTAACAAAAAGTGTCAACTAGACTATTTAGAGTTCAATGAATGTAATAAGGTTGTGACTAGCTAGAAGCAAGGCGCTTAGCATCCACTAGAAAGTGACTCCACATCCAAGGTGCATCATGTCACTTGTTGTTGATATCTGTTATTACAACAGAGCAGTCACCTCTGGTTATAACTGGACTTGTTCATGGGTCGGGTAGACTGATGGCTTAGTCTAGCCCGACTCGTTATCTTTTGATCTTGGACAAAACTTTAGGCATGCGGGCTCGGGTTCGGGCATTAAATACCAGGCTCGATCATTTTTTGGGCCAGGCTCAGGCTTCCTCAAATAAGCTTGGCCCGAGCCCAAGCCTGACCCGATACTATTACATATGATAAAAATGCATTTATGTTATAATAAATATATATAATATATATTTATTTCCTAAATGATTGATAAATATTAATTTATTATTAGGAAATACAAATTAGTTTATTAATTTATTAAATTATTTATAAATTAATATATTATTAGTTTATAAAAATACACTGAAAATAAGAAATTTTGTGTACAGGCTCGGGCTCAAGCCTGCACATTTTCTATTAATAAAGAGGCAAAGCCTGACCCGACCCGGCCCATGAACAGGTCTAATTAGAACCCGCTTACCAGGATAGAAGCTAGTTGTTTCAATTGCTAACAGTAAAGCATTCATTTCTACTCCCTCCGCATCCAAAGCTTCAACCTTGCATGATTGAGCCATGAGGAACTTGTTAACAGTATCAAAAACAACACATGCAACCACACCTAGTCCATATTTAAATTCACCATCAAAGTATATTGTAATGTGAGCCTCCACTATGTCACCATGAAGAACATCAAAATCTGAAACCTTCCGAACTTCCACAACAGTTGTGGGCACTATCAACTCCATTACAGTCTTTTGTATTCTCTTTAACTACATCAAGTGGAGACCCAACCTTTTCATTGAACATTTTATCATTCCAGTTCAGCCATATCGTCCATAGAATCAAAGCTTGGGTTTGTAGCCTCTGCATATCAGATGGAACATGATAATTAGCCTCCTTGATTTGCGTTTCCAGCCATTCACATACTAAGGCATTGCTCACTTCATTTGATCTCCAGCCCAAGACACCAAACCATATAGCCTTTGCATGACTGTGGAGAAAGAGATATGCCACTATTTCCAACTGTCTGTCACAGAGAACAACCCCTATTTCAAGCTCGGCTCGGCTCGGTTTAAACCGAGCTTGAGTCTGATATATAGGCTCATTTGCTAATCGAGCTGAGTTCAAGCCCAAATGAAGTTCAGCTCACGAACCTAATCAAGGTTAGTATAATAAATACATATTTTTTTATTATATACATATAAATATACATATAAATATACATATACATATATAAATATATAATAAATAATTTATATTATATATAATAATATTTTTATTTTGGATAAAAGACTTACACCTCCCTTGAAGTTTCTGCTAAATACTAAGGCCTCCCCTTTATTTTCAAAATGGACTAACACCTCCGTTGTTGGTTGATGCCATAGGAAAAAGACCTCCCTTCCACGAAGTATTTGTTAAGAATTGGTTTCATGTGAGATCATGTGCCATTAAACTTTATTAATTTTTTCAAAAACCCAATATTGTCCCTCTATAGCGTACTGATAGTTTGAGTTTGTAATGCTTGCCTTGGCTTAAATAGGGGAGAGAAGGGGAGAAAGAAGAACGAAGAAGGAAAAAAAAAAAAAAAAAGAATGGAGAGGAATGAATGAAAGGAAGAGAGAGAAAGAGAGAGGTGGAGGACGGGGTCGCTCTGGTTCTTAATTGGGAGATTGAAGAAAGTAGATCAACATTGTTGCGCCCCGCTATGGTTATAACAAGGTGAAAACTACAATGCAATTCAGCACCATGTTATTTGCAATTCAGTACCATTACCATTGTTGAACTACCCTTGATAACATGCTATTTGCACCTTAAACTAACATGGATTTAGTGCCTTAACATGTAAAGTATGAGTACAAGATAGCAAACATAGCCACTAGCAGTCCAAGACTATATAACCCATATGCATGCAAATACAACCGTTAAGGGTCTAAGAAAATTCAACCTATGAATGTGTACACAAAAACCCTTAACAGTCCTAAAGAACTCAGCCATATGCATGCAAACATGAAGCTATATGCATGTAAAAAGGTCCCAAATAAATCATCCACCATATATGTGCAAACAAAGTCATTAACAGACCCAAAGAAATAAGCATACATTCATATAAACCACATTATTGACAGCCCAGAAAAAAATCAACCCTTATACAAGTAAATGAAGCTCTTAATAGTAAAAAAAATTAAGTCTTCATTAAAGCAAACAGAGTTGTTATCAGTCCAAAAAAATTCAGCCTATGTGTATGCTAGTGAAACCATCAATAGTCCTAAACATTTCAGCCTATATGCACACCAACCAAACCATCAACAATCCCCAAAAAACCAACTTATGTACGTGAAAAAACCCAGCATTAACAGCCCAAAAGAATTTAGCCTATGGCCATACTAATAAAACCCTTAACAGTCCTACAAATTTCAGCCTATATACATGCCAATCTAAACATTAACAGTCCTAGAAAATCAAATTAGTTTTGTGCATGCATATGAAACTTTTGACAGTCCAAAAAATTCAGTTTGCATGCATGCCTTCACAATCATCAACAGCCCCAAAGAATTCTGCCTAAGTGTATACAAATGAAGTTATTCCTAAAATTTAGCCTATATGCATGTCATCCAACAATTAACAGTCCCAAGAAAATCAGATCTTTTAAAATGCAAATTAATCTTTTAAAAGTCACTAAAAATAACAATTTATATGCATGCCTACATAACTATTAGCAGCCCTAGAAATTCGGCTAATATGCATGGTTTAATAGGCATTAACAGTCCCAATAAAAATAAGTTTTGGGGTGCATGCAAGTGAAGCCTTTATCAGCCCTAAAAGGTTCAATTTATATGCATATCTACATAACTATTAACAGTGAAAGAAATTTCGCATATATGCATCCAGTCCTTGGCATTAACAAACATAAAAAAAGTAGCTTATGTTAGACAGTGTATGCCCTTAAATTCAATCAGCATGATGTACATTATGACATTTATTGTAAATGAATAAAGTACATACTTGATTCGTGTTTGTGGTGTGTTTTTGTGTAATACCCTTAAACTGGACACTCATGAGACTCGTGTTAGTTTAGAATCTTCACAGCCATTGGATAGATCTATGGAGATTTATCCTACCAAGGCTGACATTGATGTGCCACCAAATTGGTTGGAGTGACTTGCCTCAGTTGCCAGGGTGAGACCTGAGATGCATGCATGCAGGGTGATCCACTACCGGCAGTGGATTTCAAATGTGTTTGAAATTTGGTTTTGCAAAATATATTTATACAGAGATATACTGATAATATATATATATATATTAAGGTTTCAAAATGTTTGCAAAAGGTTTTAATTCCCGGGACCTATGTGAGTAGAGAGTGCAGCACTACACCTTGCAGCCGAGGGAAATACCTGATGGGCTAATCTTAAGTGTAAGACCATTGAAGGTTATACCTTATGGGCTAATCTTGCATCTGCCCTTAGTCCTTGGGCCTTCATAAGATGCCTGACCCCAAATACCATTTAGTGTAAATGTTGGGCCCATTAAGAGGCCAGGGTGATGGGCTTAGGGGTTCACTGTATTTAGCAGTGAATTTGGCTAGGCCTTGTAACAGAGGCTAGACTGAACCCATGTGGCTGATGTGTAGATCAATAATAGGGTCCCACGCCATACAAAGAGAGCCAAGCTAGCCAGCATTAAAAGGAAGTGAGACTAGAAGCTTAATGGGCCTAAAACCCATTTCAAACTGGGTTAATTAGATTAATTAAATAGGGGTAGATTTGGGATTTTGATCAGCAGATAAGGATAAGAGGATAACTCTTATCCACTTAAAGAGTCCATATCCAAATAGAGATTTGGATTAAGGAACTCCTAATTTGATTAGGAATAGTTGATCTTTATCTGCAGATAAGATAAGGGATTATCCTTATCACTTAAAGAGTCCAAATACAAATAAAGAGTTGGATTAGGAGACTCCTAATCAAATTACGAGGTTGTCTCTTTAAGGTTATAAATAGAGAGCAGGGTGGACATAAAGAAGACACACAACACAGAAGACAATTCAGTTTGATTGTTTCTACCTTTAGTTCTTTTTCTCCCTGCTCTTGCCGCCCTACCCTATTCGATCTCCAATTCTTGGATCTGATCAACACTCGATCTTGATATTGTTTCTTGCTAGAAGAAACAATTTTGAAGTTGTGTTCATTACCCCATTCAATTCTTGTTGAAGAATCACAAGTTCTTGGTGAAGAACTACCCTCTGATCCTGCCGCATCCTAAGCTGTGTCAACTCTAGTGGAGGAAGGATTTGGTACACTCTTTGGGCGTAAACACCTACGCTAGGAGGAGCTTTTTGCATGGATTCCATATCATGTATATCCCTCCCTAATTTTGGTTTCAGATTTGGTTCGGTTTCGTTACAAGAACAAAACTTGAAAATGCAGTTTTCTAAATTGGGAATAGGATTCCCGGATGGGAGTAAGGAAATTTTTGAAATTTTGCCCAACCTTCTTGCAGGGTTCGGCCATTCATATGATGAATCTCCCATCCCTTTAGTGGTATCAGAGCTCGGTTCAAGTCTTGAACCAAATTAGATTAGATTTGAATCTATGCAAATGAGCAGAAGGCATTCCACCCAATTTGCACAATTAGCGTTTTTCTGTAAATTGGTTTCCAGATTTTGGACAGATGATCTGGAAAATAAATCTTTATTATTCTATTATATTTATAGAATTATTCTATGAACGTTTCTTGAATTCTTGGGCAGCACATGTGATGGAGATTGAATCTTTTTGGTGCCAAGATTGGCGCACCCTGCTATTTTTTTCTATTCAATTTGGTCTGTAAATAATTTTTTTTAGACAAATTATATAGGAATTCAATGTGATGTAATAATAGAAAAAATAGGTTTTTCTATTTTATTTCCATCTGGAGATTGTTGGAGTGCGCAACAGAGGAGAAGAAGATTTCACAGAAAGAAGTTTTGTGATCTGCAATTTTGCAGATATCAATTTTGCAATCTGCGATTAACTGTTCTTTGCAAGTTTGCAGGATATCCAAGAAAATCACAGTGCAGCCCTCTGATTTCAGTTTCTTGATAATTTGATTATCTTAAATTAATCTATTTTTCAGATCATTATTCTTGAATTAAATCTTGAACTGAACACCAAAACTTGGGTCGGATTGTACCAGATTTGGTCCAAACTGGTTGGGCCGAATTGTTGGTTCGATGAGATTGGTTTTTTTGACCAAAATTTGATTAGGCCAGAGGGTTGATGGCCCACTTCAAATTTTAATTTAGCCCACCTCTGTAAAAGAAAAAAAAAACTAATTTTAATATGATAAAACTGAATCAGCCCTGATTTAGCTACATGGGCTGAACTGCCTTTTGTAGTACAACCCATGTACCTAGATAATGTTATATGATAACATTATGGGCTCTATTAAGCTGATACTGATTTAATCTAATTAATTAAAGGTTTTACAGATATTTTAATTTATTGGATCAATTTGTTTCATGCATTGATGTATGGATGTATGATGTGCTACGTTCATGGGCCATAATCAATTGACCACTGGTCATTCGATAGTGGCTCTTTCGCACGCCATGACTGAATGCACATCATTTCCATGGTGTCTATAAGATCATTGGATGATCTCTTCATTTTGGTGGGCCCCACATCAGCTTCCTCCCCAAGAGGAACCGTGCAAAACCCTAGTCGCTTAGGACCCATTTGAATTTGGCTTTGAGAAAGCCAGTGGGAGCCACTCTAGTTTGACCTGAATAAAACTAGGGCATAATATTTCGTTCCCTCCACTATAATATAAGTGCACGTGGTAGGGAGATTCATATGAACTCTTTAAAGGCCTTCCATCATTAGCATGAAGATGGGTTCTTCAGTAATGAGGAGATACACCATAAAATTTGGTTATCCATTTGCTGTT
Source organism: Nelumbo nucifera (assembly GCF_000365185.1). The sequence continues at coordinate 468,258 of NW_010729191.1, forward strand.
GGATCTATTGGACTGTTTCATAAGATGATAGGAGTGTCATAGACCAAAATGGGAGGGGCCTATCCTAAAATGGAAGACTCTCTCATGGTACCTTGGCATTCACGAATATGATGGGTAAGCACTTACTAAACATAAAGGTTTAACGTAAAATGACAATGAACTTTGTCTAGCAAAGGCCAAAGGGAAATCTCATGAGATGAGTGGATGTGATCATTCATAGAAGGTGGTAAGGTTATGCAGCTGAAACAGTTGGCTCCATGCACTTTATTTGATTTCCCACATTTCTAAAGACATAATTCATATTCTCCATCACTGAGATAGGAGGGAAATCTCAAAGATGAACAAATGGAAATGGAACGTAGATTAAAAACCATATCTATGTAGATAACTTGAATCAAATCAGGTTGTGGACTAATATTTGCTTTGCCTTTTATCAGAAATGGCAAACAAACAATTCACCAAACTATTGGACGATAATAAGCTCAAGGGCCCAAATTACGTTGATTGGTTTTGTAACATTATGCTGGTTCTGAGGTCTGAGAAATTGGACAAATTTGCTAAGAACTCGGTTTCGGATCGTCTGGATGAGAGGGCTTCCAAGGCCTACAGGAGGGAATATCAATAATGGGAAGAGAAAAATTCTCTTGCTCGATGCTACATCATAGCCTCCTTAGACAATCAGATACAACGACAATTCAATCAAATCGAAGTGTCCAATGATATCTTGGATAGTCTAAGGACAATGTATGAAGAGCATAATCGTTCTACTCGTCAAAAGGTCCTAAAACAGTTTATGACCGCACAAATGTCCAAGAACCAGCTAGTTCATGACCATTGTCTTAAGATGATGGGATACATCAATGAAGTGGAGGCTCTTGGATCTAGGCTAGATCATGTCACCAAAGTTGATGGCATCCTGAATTCTTTGCCTCAGAATAAAAGTAGTAAGCCTAAAAGGCCGAAAAAGGATAAGGCATCAGATGCCTGTCACTTCTGTAAATAGTTTGACCACTGGAAAAGGAACTTTCCTCAGTACATAGAGACCAAGAAACAAGGTAATTTCGAATCCTTTGTCATAGAGACCAATATGTTGGTCACTTTTACTTCCTGGTGCATTGACTCTGGGGCTTCTACTCATGCATGTAATACATTGCAGGGGTTCAAGACAAGTAGAAAACTGAGTAACGGAGAAGTGATTCTTTACTTGAGGACTTTTGTAGGTCAGGAACACCTGGTATGTAAACTCAACCGATCCATATATGGATTTAAGTAAGATTCTAAGAGCTAGAATATCCGGTTTGACTCTACTGTCAAACAGTTTCATTTTGAGTAGAATCTGAATGAGCCCTTTGTTTACAGAAAGACCAGTGGGGATAAGGTTACATTCTTGGTTCTGTATGTATACGACATTCTAGTCATTGGGAATGATGTAGAAATGTTGACTACGGTGAAATTATGGTTTTCGCAGCAATTCTCCATGAAAGGTCTTGGAGAAGCCTCTTATATCTTGGGACTTCGACTTTATACAGATAAATCGAAGAGGATAATAGGATAATCCCAGTCTACTTACATTGACAAGATAGTCAAAAGATACAGTATGGACAACTCCAAGAAAGAAAATGTTCCTTTAAGGCATAGAGTCACTCTCTCAAAGGGTATGTCTCCCAAGACACCTGAGGAGATTGAGGACATGAAGGAATTTCCCTATGCCTCTGTTGTAGAGAGCATCATGTATGTCATGCTGTGCATTCAGCCAAACATTGCTCAAGTTGTGAGTGTGGTAAGTAGATACAAATCTAACCCAAGACAAGAGCATTAGACCATTGTGAAAAACATACTGAAATACCTCCGAAGGACAAAAGTGTTTTGTCTATTATTCGATGGTAGTTCACTACAGATCATCGGGTACACTCATAATCGACTGTCAGTCAAATCCAAATGATAGAATGTCTAAATCTGATTACATCTTCACGATGGGGTCGTGAGTAATAAAAATAGTAGATTCAACAACCCAAGCCGAGCACATTGCTGTAAGTGAGGTTGTTTGATGAATGAAGGTATTCATTCTAGAATTTGGAATTCAGCACATCACCCATTCCACTGTTGTGTGACAACACTGGATCTGCAGGAGATTGATGTTAAAAGGTAGCTTCAATGAAGAATGTGGCAGACCCATTGACTAAGCCACTAACATAGAAAGTGTTTGAAAAACACATGGAAAGTATGAGACTCTGACTTGTACCCGATTGAACATAAGTGCAAGTGAGATCTATTAGACAGTGTATGCCCTTAGCTCCAATCAACATTATGTACATTATGACATTTATTGTAAAAGAATAAAGTACATATTTGATTTGTGTTATTGTGGTGCATTTCCATTTAATACCCTTAAACTGGACACTTATGAGACTCGTGTTAGTTTAGAATCTTCACAATCATCGGATAGATCTGGGGAGATTTATCCTACCAAGGCTGACACTGATGTGCCACCAAGTTGGTTGGGGTGGCTTGTCTTAGCTGCCAGGGTGAGACCTGAGGTGCATGCAGTGTGGGTTTTCTTGAAACCATAAACCGGACCAAAATTTCAGTATGGGCAAAACTGGAATGTTACACCTGACGCCTAGACTCAATTATGATACTGCACTAGGTGTAGGATTGGGCTGTTTTTGATGTGCCAATCAATGAGATCCTTAGAAGGGGTCAAAACTTGGGTATGTTGGGATAATTAAAGAATTCATCTGAGTGGATGATCATAGTGACAAGATCAGCCCATTTCTCAGACAAAGTGAATGATCGGGAAATGCACTCTTTCTGATGAAAACCTAAACTATCAGTAGTGGATTTCAAATGTGTTTGAAATTTGGTTTTGCAAAATATATTTATATAGAGACATATTTATATATTATGATTTCAAAATGTTTGCAAAAGGTTTTAATTCCCAAGATCCATGTGAGATGGTACGTATGTATGAGCTATCTGGTGAGAGGACCATCACCTCCCTTCACAAAACTCTCTCTACACTGGTTGTTTTTGAAAAAAAAAAGAACAAAAAAAAAGTTCAAAAAATGGAGAAAAAGTATACCCACCTTGTTTTAATATATGCATATACAAGGTTGTAGATACATATATACATACACACATGCATACATGTATACAAAATATATAAATTCCCTATTTGAATCCTATTTGAAAGTTTGAAATTATTGATACTAAATACATTCATGTGACTTTTTAATACATTTGGCGATAAGCCCAATTGGCCAACCTAATCAACATATGTCAAATTCCAGTTCCAACTAATATGAAGTTGGACAGATTGGACTTGACCTAAGGCTTGATCTGATATTAGAGTTTAAACCCAATGCTTAGGGTTGAGCCTGGGTTAACCTTAAACCTAGCCCAGTCCACCCAACTTATGCTCTAGTCTTGGTTGGGCAATCCTGTGGACCTGACCCAAACCCTATGGGCCTGTAACTATAAGCATTAAATCTGGACTAAACCCTATTAGTAATCAGGCGTTTGGATCTGACTTGATAATACCCGATTATACTTAGGAAACCTTGAATTTGGTATTTTGGTGATAAACCTTTTATTTTGTTTTCCTCATTTTAAAAAACATCTTAGAGCTACCCCTTATAAAATGATAATTCTCTTTTGTTTTGTAGTCTTAATTGACTCAGAACTAGTTACCCGATTATAATTAAAATTTATAACTAAATATGCAGAGGCATTAGGCTCAGTTTTGAAGGAGTATAAATACAAATATATACAGTACAAATACAGACAAAATAATATAAAATGTAAGGTTTTACACTACACATTTGTATTTGTAATACAGTCGTGTTCGTTCAATTTTATTGGATTGATCTAGACCATTGACAGCAGCCCTAAGTTTTGGAGACGATAGAACAAACCTACCTAGGGGCTAGGGATTTGAGAGGGCTAGTAAGTCAGATCAAATTTCACTATGCAATGATTATGTTTGACTTGAGGTGGAATTTTGTAATTAATGCAATGATTATGTTAGGCACCATATCTTTGCAGTTCAAATTTCATTGTGCCGGTGTAAATGCATAAGCATGCAAACAAATGGTCCCTACTTTGTATAAAAGAGAATCAAGATAAGAGAAAGGTGATACAAATTTTGCATCAGTTTTTTGATGCAAGATTTGCACTTTCCTTAAATATGAGACAAAAATATGCAGATTTTACCTTATACAAGAGTGCAAATCATAATTACAAACAGATGCAAAAAACTGAACTAGGTGCAAAAACATGTATACAATTTAGATTTGCATTGATATTGATACCAATTAGTCCTTTGGCTTTAAAATTCCAGGCTGACAAACCAGATAGGGTCATATTGTGTTTCAATAAACCAACATTACGGCCATGTTTGATTCAGTGCTCTGGGCCATTCTTTGTTCATTCTGGACAAAAATGAGTAAGAATGAATAACATTAGAGTATTTGGTTACAAAATTCTTGCCATAGGCCGCATGTATTTTAGAATGAAAAATCAACCCATTACACAAAATTTAGGTAGCATGCAACATGAAAAATAATCATGCCCCATCTTGCTCATTTTCATTCTTTGAGGAAACTCTGGCTACAAAACCACTGCCATAGATGTTTATTAGCAGATTATTGTGAAGTACTTTTACGAAAGCACTTTTACATGAAAGCACTTTAATAAAAGCACTTTTGCAAAAAAGCGTTTTTATAAAAGCACATTTGTAAAAGTATTTTTACGAAAGAACTTTTATAAAAGCACTTTTACGGAAGTACTTTTATAAAACTACTTTTACAAAAGCACTTTTATAAAAGCACTATTACGAAAGTACTTTTACAAAAGTACTTTTATGAAAGCACTTTTATAAAAACACTTTTACAAAAGCACTTTTATAAAAGTACTTTTATGAAAGTACTTTTATAAAAACACTTTTACAAAAGTACTTTTACAAAAGTACTTTTACAAAAACACTTTATGGAAGTACTTTTATCAAAATATTTTTATAAAAGCATTTATACAAAAGTACTTTTACATATGACACTTGTTCGTCTGAAAAGAATTCATTTTTAGGAAAAAAAGCATTTGGTTCATAGCAATATTTTCTTTCTCACTTTGCCTATTTTTACTCATTCTTGTCCATTTTAGAATTTCATCTTGGGTAAGAATGAGAAAAAAAGAGAATTGAACCAAACATGGCCTAAGCTTACCCATACCAACACAATGTTTATTACACTTAGCTAAAAATGCATGCACAAGATGAAATCAACATAACAAAAATATTTGACTTGCCAAATACTTGCCACAATGTTGCAATATTCAAATCAGACATAAAGGGCCCTTTCACTTTTCAACAAGGCTTTTAAAAACGAACCAGAAACAAAACCGATCAGGGGACCAGTTTTCAGTTATGCAGTTCAACCATTTGGGTCAAACGGTTTGACTCGTGATGTCATAAATAAATTAAAATAAAAATATATTTATAAATAATAAAAATAGTATTAAATTAAATAAAAACAAAAAAAAAACACAAGAAAATACAAAAAACAAAAAAAAATAAAATTATCTAAATACAAAAATAACAAAATATATAACAAATAGAAAATAAAAAAATACAGAATTTTCCTCTCTGTTCTCCCTTCTTCTTCTTCATTGCAATAAAGAGTAAAGCCGACAGTCTCTATTCTAAAGATGGAGAAAGTTAAAAAAACAATAAAATTAATAAATTAATAAAATAAAAGCAAGATTATGAGGGAGAATGAGAATGAGAACAAGAATCAGGGAAAATAATTGGAGAGATGGAAAGGGGAGGAGGAGCAGCGACACTGTTCTTGCTGCTCACGAAGCTGAGTAGATGTGCTCCTTCGAAAACAAAAGCAATAGTTTTGAGAGAACTTATGTAAAATTGCCTACCACCACTACTCTTGTTTCTCCTTGCTGCTGATGACAAGAAGAAGGAAATCTGTTGCTGCTCCTTGTTGCTCACCGCCGTAGATGAAGCCCTTTTTAGGAAGGAAATCTAGATGACAATTGCCGGTCGTCGTGATTCACCTTTGATCGATGTCAGTCATGGTTGTCGCAGGTCGTCAGTCGCGCCATCGGAGTATGAGAAGGAAGGCTTGAAATTGGAAGGGTTATAAGTTAGAACGAAAATGAACTTTTTTCTAACCCTAACTCGTAAGGGAGAATCTAGGATATGAATGGAATTTTTTTTAATCATATGAAAATAAATTTCGCCTACCCGCGAACTGCTGCCCTGGTCGAATGGTTTAGCAGTTCGACCGCCTGGTCAATGGTTTTTTGACTTTTTCAATGGTTATTACTAAATAACGGTTTACAGTATAACCGGACCCAGGGGCTGAATAGTTATCGGTTTTTCCAGTCCAGCCGTCTGGTCCGGTTTTGAAAACCATTCTTTTCGGTAAGTTTCCAAGCTTGTTTTGAATTTTAATAGGCTATTCTTTGTCTTTCCAACTTCTTTAAAATGGTATTCAATTTATGGATGAGCTTTAGTGTGGTCATTTTCAAATTTCTTTTTCTTGTTGAAGAGTTTGGATCAGCTACTACATGGTGCCAATAATGTCCCAACTAGCCATTGTAGCCATACAATGTGGAGATGTTCCCAATGTGAAACTATAGTGGCCTATTAGGAGTGTTTTGTTGGTAGTAGATACTTACCACTTATTGAAATGTAAAATAAAAAAATGCTTGTTGTATTTAGTTTTGTGTATGAAGAATCATTAACTAATTGTTAGATGAAAAATCTTTTCACTTCCAAAACACTACAAAATGTATGTTCAAAAAAAGAGGGTATATTTCCAATTTTCCATATCTAACTATTCCGCTTTCTCTTTGCAATCTCCAAAACCACACTCCCCATCCAAACACAATGAGTCTTCTTTCCATTTTAAAGAATCATGCAAATCCAAAACTCACCCATTTATGAACCACCCTCTTATTGGCAAAAAACTAATGCTTTGAAAGCTGAACTAATTAGATGCTTAAATTGGTCTAGTTAAACTAGATCCTAATCCAAATTAATTGAAACCAGTTTTTTTTTTCTGTGGGGTTTGAGGTTGAATCACCTAGTTAAACATGGATAAAAGCAAAACTAATCCTCAGTTGCTTAAACCCCTTTTGGTTTGATTTCCAACTGAGTTTTCTATCAAAAATCTAACTAGAATAGAAAGTAATATCGAGGGGTGTAATGGTCAAGATAGGATATACATTTGACAATACAAATCTCGATAAAGGTTGGACCAATTGTGATCCCACATTGAAGGGTTGTCAATGGGTCAAGCCTAGACCCAGATTTGTTCTCAAATGGCATGGATAAACAAAATTGCAAGTATAGTTTGAATCCAACCCATATATCTATATCGATATTATTATAAATTTGATACTTGACTAAGTTTTGGTACATGTCATAAAAGTTGAATTTAATAAAACATTATCAACTTATACATCTTAACCTTGTAGATATCTTCTTGTACTAGTTTATTTCTATACTACCATTAAAAGTGTGAATAAGGTCTAGATTTTGATTTTTTTTTAGTATTAGTAATTAAGCACAAGCATTGCATGTGAGAAATTTTTCTTCATATTAATTGCTTGAATTTTAGATATAACATAGTTAAGATAGAAATTGAAAATTAACAAAAGTAACAATATGATTAAAAATAAACTTAAATGCTTGTAGCGAATAACAATTATTATTATTATTATTATTATTATTATTATTATTATTATTATTATTATTATTATTATTATTATTATTATTATTATTATTATTATTATTATTATTATTATTATTATTATATTTTGTATTCCATTTCTATCATAAATAAAAATAACTTTTATTTTAACAATTATTTTTATATAATATGATGAATATATAACATTAGAAATGTTCTCAAATTTTATACATTTTCATTTTTGGTGTTCTATCTTTTTTAAAATATTTAATATTCAATAATGACATCATGGGTTTCTTTAAAAATTTGGATAATTGACCCACCATCTAGATAAGAAATTAGCTTTGCTTTCGAATTTGTTTTAAATTAGAGAAAATTATAGTTAGAGTTGGCTATACATTTAAAATTAGGCTATACGTTGGTCCGAAAACCAACAAAGCTCTAACAACTGGCTCTACATTTCAAATTACAAAAACCCCCCGCCATGTCATCAAAAGGCTTATGTGGTTGTTGTCAACATGGGAGTTAATCCATGTTGGACACAACAAAAAGCTTATACCAAAATTGCCCTTTAATGTTGGGTGATTGGAAAAAAAAAGAGGGTTTTTAGTTTATCTCACGCTCCCATCCTCTCTCTCTCTCTCTCTCTCTCTCGTTCTCACAGTCACCCCTCTCTGCTCAACGACTATGTGTTTTGAAAATAAATAAAAATGGTTTTTGGTTTCTATATTTACGTTCTTTCTACCAATTTCTCTTATTCTCTCTCTACCTATCGTTCTTCCTCAATCTCTCCCGCTCCCTCTCTCATTCTTTTCTTTTTTTTTATTTTTCTTAGGCATTTATATGGTATTAATCAGATCGTATAAAAGAACATGATACTAATTTGGTATGGTTCAAAAATCATTACACCAATTTGATAAAAATTCACAAGAAACTCTTGGCTATGAAACTCACACGAACTTGATAGAAATTTATAACTTGATTGTACATGTGGTTGGGGTTAGACAGTTTTGTATGCCCTTAGCTTCAATCAAAATGATGTACTTTATGAGTTTATTGTRAWTVAAYAAAAGTGCATATTTGATTCATGTTCCCTTGGTATGTTTCTGTGTAATACCCTTAAACTGGACACTTAATGAGACTCGTGTTAGTTTAGAATGTTCACAGCCA
>NW_010729191.1:477610-487626 GCF_000365185.1 Nelumbo nucifera
TACCTAATGGGCTAATCTTGCATCTGTCCACAGTCCCAAGGTATTACAAGGTGGCTTGGCCCAGGGACCACTTAGGGTAAGTGTTGGGCCCATAGAGCCCATTTGATGGGTTTCAGGGGGTGCACTGTCCATAACAGTGTATTCGGCTAGGCCTTATAAAAAAGGCTAGGCCGAACCCATGTGACTGATGTGTAGATCAATGCTTGGGTCCCACGCCATACAGGGAAGCCCAACTGGGCAGCAGTTAGGAAGGTTAAGTGAGCACATAAGCTTAATGGGCCTAAAGCCTATTTCAAACTGGGCTATTTAATTAGTTAATTATGGGGCGGATTCTGAGATGGATTAGCAGATAGGATAGGGCCTTGACCCTATCCACTCAGAGAGTCTAGATCTGAATGTGATTCAGATCTAGAAACCTCCCAATGAGATTAGGAGAAAGCTAATCTAATATGCAGATAAGATAAGGGTTTATCCTTATCACCTAAAGAGAGGGTTGTTCCAAATATGATTTGGATAAGCATCTCCTAATTGGATTAGGAGCTGATCTTTTAGGTTAAAAAAAAGGAGGGAGCGGCAGCCTTGAGACACATAATCAGATCCTTTTCAGAGCTGAAATCATAGAAGAAAGAATTAAGCAACCCTATAGAATTCTTTCTTGCCGCGTCCTTGTTCTTGCCGCCCTGTTTACCAGTTCGATCTCCAGTTGTGAGAGAAGTCAAGATTCGATCTTGACATCAAATCTTTGAGAAAGAATTGATAGGAAGCTGTGCTCACGTGCCATCCTGTTATTTCTTGCGAATGACAGAGTTCTTGGAGAAGAACACTGCTGATTCTGCTCCATCCTGCACTGCACCATCTTCAATGGGAGCAGTCTTTGGATCCTCCTTGGGCGTGAACACCTTCGTTGGGGGATACTATTTCTCCGTATCAGGTATAATCCTCTTCTACTCCTTTTGGTTCAGATCTGGTTCAATTTATGATTCAAAATGATCCTTGAAAATATGATTTTCTAAATAGGGAATGTGATTCCCAGTTGAAGGGAGAGAAAAATTTTTGAAATTCGCCCCCTTTATTCCGCAAGATTTGGGCATCCATACGATGGATCTCTCATCCCTTCAGTTGGTCCCTTTAGTTCTTTTATACAGTTTGATTAATATCGTATAAGTTTGTAAGGAAAATAAAAAAAAAAAAGAACGAAAGAGTGAGTGGGAGAAAGACTATGGGTGAATGATAGATTGAGAAAAAAAGGTTTTGATTTGGCTACAAACCGAAGCAGAGAAAGTGGGAGAGATAGAGGGAGCGAGAGATCGAGAGACAACTATGAGAGTGAGAGAGAAGGGAGGGAGATCAATAGACAAAGGGAGTGGGAGAGAAACTAAAAACCTATTTTCAGTATAGGCTTTTTGCTATGTATAACATGGATTAAGAGTCCCATGTTGGCAATAGCCACATAAGCCTTCGATGACGTTGCGGGGGTTTATATAATTTGAAATGTAGAGTTGGTTGTCAAAGTTTTGTTGGTTTCTAGACCAACCTGCAACGTAATTTTTAATGTACAACCGGCTTTGACTATAATTTTCCCTTTAAATTATATGTTTCATTTACATTATATAAAATAATTTTTACTTATCACACTTAATTTTTGTCTATGATATCATTTGACCCAAACCACTAACCCACCACCCAAAAAGAAAAGTAGTTTGATTTATAAGTTGACATAAATTTTGTATTACATTTCCACCATTGATAAAATTATTTTTTTATGTATAATAATTATTTTGTTCAATATAATGAATGCACAATATTAGAGATATACCCAATATTTTATTTTCTATAAATATATAACACTAGATCTGTGCACAAATTTTTCTTTATCTTTTTTTAGTGATTCTTTGTATTTTCTATTTTTTTAAATTTTATTATTTGACTATAGCACCATTTCATTTCTAGGTAGATTTTAAATTTGGCATTCCATTTTCATCATTAATAAAAATACTTCTTATATTTCATACTTATTTATTTTATTTATTATTATTTAATTATGACATTATTTATTAATCCATTTGATATCAAATGGTTGAGTTGCTTGCTTACCACCAGAAGGGAAGAAAATGGTTTTGTTTTCACATTAATTTTCAAAATATTTATTTTTATACTATTAAAATTAATATTATGAATTTAATTACAAGATTTTAATGATGAGAAAATATATTTTAAATATAGGTTTTAATGAAAGAGAATAAGATTATATTTTTATTTCCAATTGGTTTAAAATTTTACATTCCATTTCCATCATTAATAAAAACATTTCTTATTTATCATACTTATTATTTTTTAATATTTATTTTAAAAATGTTCCTAATTTTTTTAATTTCCATTTTTTTCATTTTATACATTTTTCATTTTTTTTGTTTAATTGTGGCAACATGGATTGACCCATTTGACCCAAAATGGTTTAATTTCTTACCACCACCTAGATGAAAACACTATTTTTTCTAGGTAGATTTTAAGAGTATAAGCTTTTATGTTATTGAAATTATTAATTTATTATGTATGGATTTAATTAATAGAACTTAATGATGAGAAGAAACAAAAATGGCTTAAATATATGATTCAATGAATATGAATGCAAATTAATAACTTAAGAGTTGGATTTAATGAGAGGAAATTGAATGCATTGAATATCTTAAAATTACCTCTTTTCAACTCATTTAATATCAATAACCAATTACCCTATTTTCCCTCATTTTTATCAATAAATTTAAATAAAAAGGGATAATTTTGTCCTCAAAAAATTCTAGAAATATTCTTGAGGCCATTCGTGCTTTTTAAAGTAGTATAGATAATACCCTTATTTGTTGAACTTGGTCTCCCTTTATTAATTATAAGGGCAAAAAGCATACATTGAACTGCTACTTTTATTAAATTCATTATATTCTTCATCATTAAGTCTTATATTTAAGGTATTAACTCTCAATTTCTTTCATTAAATATTTATATTTAAGGCACATTAAACAAATGAGTTTTGTGGACTTTTTTTACTATAACACCCCTATTTATGAATTTAGTCCCTCTTTAACTATGGAGTAAAAATGTAATTTAAAGTACTATTAATTTCCACTTCATTAAATTCGCCTTGTTAAGGTATTAACTCTTATTCTCTCTCCTTAAATACTTTATTCAAAGTAGTTTATTTCTCACCAATAAATTCTACAATTAAATCTATATCTAATATTTTTAAGGGTAAATTTCTTAAACTACCCTTATGGTTTAACTAATTGACTAAGTACACCCTTACTTTTTGAAAATTGACTAATACTACCCCTACTGTTTCTGACAATTGACTAACTCTATTCTTACCGTTAAGCTCCGTAAAAAATAATGCAAAATGTCTAAACTACACTTCAGAGTTCAAATGCTCCCGTTGTTGAGTGAAATTACACTACTCTACCTCTTTCTCTCTACAATAGTTTCTACTCCACCCACCCGCCGCTGGATGAAGTTACAGGGCAGTGTCACCGCTATCGCCCAGAGGAAGAAGAGAGAGAGAGATCAGAGTTTAAATGTTGTCACTGTCGCCCAAAGGAAGAAGAGAGAGATCAGAGTTTGGAGTTCAAATGTTGTCGTCATCGCCCTATGGAAGAAGAGAGAGAGTGAGGTCGAAGTTCAGATGCTATCGTCGTCACCCAAAGGAAGAAGAGAGGAGATTGAAGTCCAGATGTTGTCGCCGTCGCCTAGAGGAAGAAGAGAGAGATCGGAGTTCGGAGTTCAGATGTTGTTGTCATCGCCCAGAGGAAGAAGAGAAAGAGATCGAAGTTCAGATGCTGGCATATCGTCACCCAGAGGAAGAAGAGAGGAGATCAGAGTCCAGATGCTATCGCCATCGCCTAGAGGAAGAAGAAAAGAGATCAAAGTTCAAATGCTGTTGTCGTCGCTTAGAGGAAGAAGAGAGAGATCGAAGTTCAGAGTTCAGATGTTGTCATCATCGCCCAGAGGAAGAAGAGAAAGAGATTGGAGTTTATATGTTGGCATCATCGCCCAGAGGAAGAAGAGAGGAGATCGGAGTTTAGATGTTGTCGTCGTCGCCTAGAGGAAGAAAAGAGAGATCGGGGTTCAGATGTTGCCATCGCCCAGAGGAAGTAGAGAGAGATTGGAGTTCGCTCTTCAACAGAGCACCCCCACTGTTGAAGAAGAAAGAGGATGGAGTTCACTCATTCTTTGCTATTTTTTATTCCTTTTTGTTCTTGATTATTTAGAGATCAATAGATGCTTTACTTTTTTTTTTTTTAGTTCTTTTATACAGTGCGGATATAGTGCATTCTCTCCGATGATCTGGTATTGATGAAGACTAGGAGGAAGATAGAGGGAAGCGAGAGAGGTCAGAGGAGAAAGGTGATCTGGTGTTGATGGATACTATGGGAGGAAGATTGAGGGAAGAGAGAGAGAGGTCGGAGGAGGAAGGGTGTGCTGGGTCAAGAGGGAGGGGATAAGGGTAGCATTGGATTTTAAAAAAAAAATTAAACGTCACGTGGTGTCATGTGTTTATGGGTTTTGACGGAAAATTAATGGATGTTAATGGTAAGGGTAGAGTTAGTCAATTGTCAAAAACAGTAAGGGTAGCATTAGTCAATTTTCAAATAGTAAGGGTACACTTAGTCAATTAGCTAAACCATAAGGGTAGTTTAAGAAATTTACCCTATTTCTAATAATGTAAAAGCTATGTTCAAATGCAACATGGAAAATAATAAAGCAATCCACCTTTTTGTTTTGAGTGGCAAGTAAATAATTCAACCATCTACATCAAATGAGTTAATCAATGTTCTTATATTTAAATAATAAAAATTTAAATATATATAAATATAAATATTACAAAAATTATAAAAAATTAGGCACATCTCTAATATTATCTATTTATCATATCAAACAACAATAAGCATACTAAATAAAAGTGTTTTTTATTCTATGGAAATGAAATACAAGATTTAAAATTGACCCAAAAATGAAACCAATTTTCTATTCAAGTGGTTGGTCACTGGTTCAACCTATTAGGTCAAATGGATAGGCCCATGATATAATAAATAAATAATAAAAATTTAAAAAAGATTGAGACAAAAAAGTTGTTGAAAACATAATAATTTTGTAAAGAAACATTTGGGTGCATCTTTATTATTATGTATTTATCATATTAAACAAAAATAAGTGTGATAGGTAAGAGTTATTTTTATTAATGGTAGAAATAGAATTAAAAAGTAAACTAACATAAAAAGGAAACTATTTTTTGCATCTAATTGATGGTCAATGGTTCATAGGGAGGCAAATTAGGTGCACTGAACTCAAGCTCGAATTGACCCCCTTAGGTAGCTAAATTCATGCCTGATTATATACAATCATATATATATCCATAAATGCATGTACATACAATTATACATATATTTTATGTAAAATTTAGTCATGGGGCTAACTGACAGAACCAAATCCAAGACTAAGTCAGGTACAATAAATTTCAATGCAAGTTGGGCCCAAGTTTGACAAATCGGGCTTGACTTTGGTCTAAAGCCTTAGGTCCAATGCATAGGGTTGGGTTTAGGTTAAGATTAAATTCATCCCAACCTACTTGATTGACACCATAATGGTCCAATCACTTAAGTAAATTGGTTAACCAATTCTATCATAATTAAATAATAAAAATTTAAAAAATACATAAAAACAACATAAATTTTATAGAAAAATTTGACACATCTTAGATATTATAAACTTATTATATCAAACAAAAATAAGTATGATAAACAATAATTACTTTTTAAATTAAGTATGTAAATGGAATAAAAAATTTGAAGTTACCCAAAAATTCAAAAAATAAATAGAAATAAAATATAAAAAACACAAAAATTATTTATAAAATTTATGCACATCTCTAATATTGTATATTTCTCGTATTACAATAATAAATATGATAAATAAGAAGCATTTTTGTTAATAATGAAAATGAATATAAAATCTAAATCTACCAATACACCATGCTTTGATTATTTATCCTTTTTAAATGGTTCTAATAAGGATACTAAATTATTAATGTTATTTGAAATTGTCATGTGCAATGCATGTGCATATTTAGTAGTATTAATGCCAAAGCAAGTATTGCTATTATATATTGAGTAGCATGTGGAAAAGCACATGTTAGAAACCAGAGAAGAAGACAAAGAGGGAGAGGTGAATAGATTATAGAGAGATTTAGAGAGAGAGAGAGAGAGAGAGAAAGAGAGAGTGGAAAATAAATAGGGACTTAGTGAATATGGATGCATGGAGTCAAACCCTTTTCATGGTAAGGCCAGTGGACCTCATGTGCTTATTACTATCCACCAGCCCTTAATCCCTTATTTGTAATGTGTAATTGGGTTGATCCAATCATCATTGACAAACCCTACTACCAATACTATGTATTTGCCTTGCTAAATTGAACCCAAACTATATTACTTTGATGAGATCAAGGTTAATTGTGTTTGGTGTAATTGCTTTTTCTACCAAAAGTTTTAGTGCTTGGATCTATTATATACAAGAATGCTACCCACAAAATATTGTAATTGTGCATGGGGAACATCTTCCCATGAAGTATCAAGAATGTTTCCATATGTGTAGGAGATGCTCATGATATACAACTGCAATATTTTGTGTATAGATTAAGGTTGTGTCTTGCTAAATTGGATCCAAACTATACTACTTTGGTGAGGATCAAGGTTGTGTTAGGGGGTGTTTCGGGTCGGCAAGTGGTTCAAAGGGTAGATTGGCCTTAAACTAGCCCCTCTGAACCAGTTTCAAAAAAAAAAATAGAAAAAGATAACATAAAAAACAATATCGATACAGGCCAATACGCCCTACCGACGTATCGGCCTGTATCGATATTTTGAACCTTTGTTAGGTGTGTTTGCTTTTTCTACATGAAGTTTTTCATGACAGTGGCTTTTGTCGGGGCAAACCTGTGCCACATTGTTCCAACTGTCTTTTCTAACTTTGCATTGGGAATATCTCCCCATGAAATAAAGAATAAAAAGAGGGAGATATTCTAATGCAATGCTTTTAAAGGTTGCTTGAACGGGCTTTGCCCTGACTGAAGCCGAACTCATTTTTAGTGCTTAGATCTATTACATACAAGAATGCTACCCACTCCAACCCACAAAATATTGTAACTATGCATCCAAAACATCTTCCCATGAAGTATCGAAGATGTTTCCACCAAGTACAAGAGATGTTCATGATATGTGTTTGCAATATTTTGTGTATAGATTGATCAATACAAATGAGTTTCACAACTGGCCACACAACTATCACATTCAATTGCCAAATGTCCAGCTTCTTGCTTACCTTATCTATTACTTCATTACTTGCGGCTATTTTGTTTCTATCATCCGAGAGCCTGGCTCCTAGGTACCTTGAGTGGAAGGACATCGGTTTCATCCCTACCGGTCAGTTGAGAAGCTTTTGATGTACCTTGTGGGTATTTTTGCTAAATAGAATTCCAGATTTGCCTTTGTTGAAGTGCTGACCTGATAGCTTTTCAAATGTGATGAGAGTGCTCTTTATGTTTAGCAGGGCTTCTGAGTAGCTCTACTAAGAATCAGGTAGTCATCAGCAAACAAGAGATGGGAGATTGGAGTTGAGTCTTTGGCAATTTGGACTCCTTTGATGCTTCCATCTTACTCGCCTTTGTGGAGTAGACCTAATAGAACCTGCATTCCTTGGATGAACAAATAAAGTGAGGGTGGGACTCCTTGCCGGAGACCCCTTTTTGTTACAAAGTGTTCATGGGTGTTACCATTGAGTTTGATGGAATAGGAGGTTGTGGATATAAATTGTCATGTCATTTCACACCACTCCTCTAGGAATCCCATTTTCCTCATTACTTGGATCAGAAAATAACAACCCATTCTATCGAAGGCCTTGGCCATATCAATTTTGAGAACTACCCATTTCTTCTTTCCATTTTGGGTTTTCAATTTATGTATGGCCTCCTTGGCTAGGATAATGTTGTCTATTATACTTCGGCCCTCGACAAATGCTGCTTGATTATTGATGAAGAGTTTTTTGGTAGCACCCTGTTGTTTTGACTACTTCCTGGTGTCCAATGACTCAAAGGTTGAGCTGGAGTATTTCTGTTGGATAAAGGCTTGGATGCCAAACTAATTGGATTGAATTAAGAGGTTGCTTGGGTGCCGAGTTGGGTAGCTCTTCGAAGAGACCTACAAGGAAATAATGTCAAAGGACCTGGGGTGGCTAACCCAGTGAGGTTGCTTCGATGCTTAAGTTAGTACTCTTGTAGTAGATTGCAAGCTAAAAATAAAAAGTATGAGAGCTAGAATGTACTTAATTGTGTCCTCCATGTGTTATTGGGGTTGGTGCCTTTATATAGGCATTGTTTGTTGTGGGCTTCATGCACCACATCCGAGATTTCCGAGAGATTGCCTAACCGGTCCGAGATCCCCAGAGATAACCACCATGCACGTTGACCACCCTCCGGAACGTTCGGTACGTGGGCCAAATTCTGAGAAACATGGGAGTGTCGGGATATGCATGCCAAATTTGTCGGCAAGCACATCTCACAGGTCACCACCGGGACCTCAGTCAAGCCGTCACGCCCTCGAGGGTGGTCGCACCTAGCATTGAGATTACTTCGGCTAGTCACGAGGTGGTACAGCTTGGCCCTAGACGAGGTGCTTCTAGACGACCTGAGTTTTGGTCAAGGTCGCTAGGTTGGGGCAGGTTACTAGGTCGGGGCAAAGAGAAACCATGATCTGGGACTCCAAATCATCACTTAGGTGGTGTCTAGGTGTCATCTAGCTATTCTAAGATGCCATGTGTCACAATGTCATTGGAGGGCCAAATACGCCCTCACCAATTATTGTCAATTAGGTCATTTAGTATTGGTTTGAGCCTATTTGCCATTACTTTTGCAATGATTTTGTACATTGTGGTAAAAAGGCTTATAGGTCTATAGTGCTCTGTTGTTTCTGGGCTACTTTTTTAGGGGATAAAAGCAAGGAGGGTGTGATTGATTTGTTTTAGGAGTTTTCTGCTATGAAAGAAATTTTGAACCATAGCAAGGATGTCACTCCCTATAGTGCCCCAATAGTGTTGGAAGAATTAGGCAATGAAACCATCTGAGCCAGGGGCTTTGTGTGGGTTCATTTGAAATAGGGCTATTTTAACTTCTTCTAGGACTGGTGTGATGACGAGAGAAGCCTTTATATCCTCAGGGATCTAGTTTAGGGGAAGGTCTTCAAGCCAATCTTGGTTGAAGTCTTCATCAACTCCACTTACATTCAGGATTTGATGTTTGAGAGCTTCTGCAATCTGATTGGGATTCGAGACCCATTCTCCTTGTTTATTTCTTATCCATTCTAATCCATTCCACGTGCGCCTGTAATTTGTTCTTTGGTGGAAGAATTTAGTGTTTCTATCCCCTTCTTGCAACCACAGTTCCCTTGACTTTAGCCTTCAAAATTGCTCTTCATATTTCAACTAGTTGTTATATTGAGCCTCCAATTCTTTGAGCCTACTGCCTGAGTTTTTTCTTTCCTCCAGAAGCTCAACTTCTATCTTTTTTAGAGTGGTGATGATTTCCCCAAAGGTCACTTTGTTCTAGAGCCTTAACTCCTTTGTCCCCATTGTGTATTTAGTAGATAGGCTTTGGATGTGATTAAGGAGTTCTAGTAGTTCTCCTTGTCCCCTCTACTTGGGTGACTATAGAGAAGTAGGATAAACCAACTGTGGTTTTGGGGGTTTGACTCGACTCTCAGCTTTATATGTCTTTGGGAGGAGTCAATTATTTTGATGGCAATGTTATCTTTCCAACCACAAAGCAGTCCACCACTGAGACCCTAGCACCAATGCTACAGGAGTTGTAGTAGTGTAATTTTTTGCAAAGGGTTTCAGATTCTTGATCATTCATTTTGGTTTCGGATAAGAAGATAATGTTCGGACTCCAAACTGAAATCCAGTTCCTTAGAGTCCGGTGGGTTTCT
>NW_010729191.1:493813-512807 GCF_000365185.1 Nelumbo nucifera
TTTGATATGCCATGTGTCATGATGTCAGTGGAGGGCCAAATCTGCCCTCATCAATTGCCCCCCACTCCCGAGCTGAGATCAACTCAACAAAGGGAGTAGATTCATCTTCGTGGTTGGTCCTTTGGCCTGTTACCAATATATTTCGAGGTCGGCTTAGGGGTCCTTGATACTGAAAGCGATTTGGCTTCCCCTTGCGATATGTGCGTTGTTGTTGGAATTTAAAAAGCAAGTCGGTGTCATGGCTGCATTGTGTCTGTCCTCTAAGGTGCTGGTCATCTACTCCTACGATAAGCCACAAGGAGCTCAACCAGCGGGGGCAGCTTTACTAACTATTGGTTGCAGCTCGCATGGGAACCTTGAAAGGCTCAACCCGCAAGGGCGACTACAGTTCGTTTGCCGCTGACTCCACGAGAGCCCCGGAGGGCTCAACCTATAGGGGGACCTTGCGAACAGGGTTGACAAGGCTCATCCGAGCTGATTTCATGTGTTGCCAGGTTGGCAGAGATAGGTTGCCATCTTGGTGGTAGAGGCAAATTGCTAGGTCAATGGAAGTAGGTCGCCAGGCTGGCGGAGGCAGGTCTCTAGGTCTCCAAGTCGTCGGAATTTTGACAGTCTAGTTTTGCTCTCAACACCTTGGCCTACAGACACCCCATCACCTCAACAGGACTGACTTGTGAGGGTGGCTCCACAATCTACTAGCCATCAACTCCCATGTAAAGTATAGAGGGCTCGATCTGTAGTGCGACCTCATAGTTTGTTGGCTATCTACTCCCACGGGAACCATGGAGGGCTTAACCTATGGGGTGGCATCACATTCTATTGGCCATCAACTCTTGCAAAGAGCACATCGAGCTCGACATATGGGGGTGGCCTCACAGTTAGGGAGATTTTGTCTTGGCAAGACTGCGAGAATTTGTTTGGGCTAATCATTTTGCTTCTGCCCCCTAGGGGGTTCTTTCGATCAAGCGTTGTTGTTGTTGCTTGAAGATGTTATTACTTGAGGCTCAGAGAATCGGGTGAGAACATAGCCTTTTGTAGTGTATCCCACAGACGACACCATTTGATGATGTGCATTTTGGCAGCTCTCGGCTAACAGGTGACTCGGATGCCTGGATGAATAATCCCTACCTGGAATGTGGCTTGGATGCCTAGCTGAATGGTTCCTACCTAGAAAGTGGCTTGGATGCCTAGCTGAATGGTGATGAGTTGGAGAGGTGGCTCTATGCCTAACTGAATGGTGACAAGCTGGAGAGGTGGCTCTGATGCCTAGCTGAATGGTGACGAGCTGGAGAGGTGGATCCGATGCCTAACTGAGTGGTGATGAGCTAGAGAGGTGGCTCTGACCCTTAACTGAGTGGCGACGAGCTGGAGAGGTGGCTCTGATGCCTAGCTTAATGGTGACGAGCTGGAGAAGTGGCTCTGATGTCTAACTGAGTGGTGACGAGCTGGAGAGGTGGCTCTAATGTCTAGCTGAGTGGTGATGAGTTGGAGAGGTGGCTCTGATGCCTAGCTAAATGGTGACGAATTGGAGAGGTGGCTCTGATGCCTAACTGAATGGTGACGAGCTGGAGAAGTGGCTCTGATAACTAACTGAGTGGCAACGAGCTAGAGAGGTGGCTCTGACGCTTAATTGAGTGGTGACAAGCTGGAAAAGTGGTTCTGATGTCTAGCTTAATGGTGACAAGATGGAGAGGTGCGAGAACTAAATTGCGCTTCTACCTGGGTCTCAAGGGCTGACGCCCTTATATAGTTGGTCTACCGTGGGTATTGCGAAACGCCCTTGGAATCCTCAGCCCACAATGTAAGGGTCCGTTCCATTTTGAAAGGAGGATAATGTGCCAATTAATAAGGGCTACCATTTCCCTCCGATTTGGGCGGGATGAGGATAAAGCGTATGGTTACGCGGTGTGATCCCGAAAGGTTCGGAGACAACTGGCAAGCTTCTAGAGAGGTAGGTCGCCAGGTCGACGAAAGAGGTAGATCGCTAGGTTGCCAAGTCGGCAATAGATGCAGGTTGCCAGGTCGCCAGGTTGGCGGCAAAGCTAGGTCGGCAACAAAAGTAGGTCACCCAATCAACAGTTGAGGCAGGTCACCAGGTCGGCAGCAAAGGCAAGTCATCTGTTGGGACCCTACTTTGGCTAAGGCAAGTTGTCACCTAGGTGATGCTGGGATGTAGTCCAACTGTTTTGATATGCCATGTGTCATGATGTCAGTGGAGGGCCAAATCTGCCCTCATCAGGGGATACCTTGTGGGATTTGCCTACGTTTCTTCCTTTGGTGACCTATTAGGCCGTAGAAAGAGCAAAGTTTAAGACCTTCATATGCGAAACGAATCCATGTTGGACTTCCTATGTGTTTGAGGAAGAATCCTTAGAAGAGAGGTTTCCTCAGGTCAACCTATACCCACATACGGATCATGCGTCCTTGAGAGGGTTTTCGTGGGGTTATGGGACATGGGTTATCTAACATTCTTCCAGCCATACTAGCGATCAACTTACAGTTCTTCTCTAAGATGTGGCTGCGAGGAATGTTGAAGAGTTGCACCCAAAGATTCTAGTGCCATATTTTCATTTTCTCACCTGAGGATCCGTCTCTCCATTTATCTTGGAGCATCCAGTTTGAACAAATAAACCATTGTCCTCCTTCTAGTATGCGTTGTAATTTGTCTTCATTGCGAAGATAAAGACCCATCCTCCACTATCATTTTCGTCGATTTCTATTCTTGTGCTTAGATTCTATGTGTTCTTTACAAAAGATTTAATATTTTCCTCACTTAGTTGTATTCTTAGGAAGATTCTTCCTCTAAGCATGCGTGCCACCACGTCGAGGGCTTTTGTAGCAGGTTTAATGTGGCACCCAATAGGGTTGCATGCTGCGCCAGTTCCTCACCCAATTCTTTAATTTGCCTATCCATTGAGGTTGATGGAGCTTCCATTTTCTTCATGTTTGCAGGGCTTTGTGTTTCCTCCATTAATGAACCATAAGGTGTTTAAACGAAAATGAAGAGCTTTGGTTGAGGTAGGTTAAGTAGTGATGGGGGTGTTTTGAGTAGTGGAGAAGAAGTGGTTGTTTGCCTTTCTGAGCCGGTGGTTTTGGGACCTTGTGCCTCTTCGTCGCAATAGCACCAGCACACCAGCTAGGATGATGGGACCTAGTGCCTCATCTTACTGAAAACTAGCAGCAAGGTGCGAGATTGGATCAGTAGTGGAGTGTGAAGGATTAGATCAATAGCAAGGTGTGAAGATACTTGAAAATGTTGGTTGCTCACTTGTTTGGATGGATGATTGATTCCCAAGAAGATAATCCAAGACAAGCTACTGGTAGCCAAACTCCTCTCCCAGGCAGGAAGGTTAACCCTCCTAAAAGCAGTCTCTCAAAGCATACCCATGTACACCATGCTACACACTCTCCTACCCTTAACAGTCTACAAAAAGTTGGACCGAATGCAATGAAATTTCTGGTGGCATAGCAATACAGAAAAAACTGGAGGCCACAACATAAAATGGAGCCAGATCTACAAACCCAAGAAGGAGGGGGGGCTCGGCCTAAAGCTCATGGAGCCCTTCAATAAAGCTTTATTCTCCAAACAAATCTGGAAGCTAATAAATTCAGAAGATTCACTATGGGCCAACCAACTCAAGCAAAAATACTAGGAAGGAACCCGCCTACTCAACAGCAAAGCCCGACCAACTGATTCATGGTGGTGGAAATGCTCACTCAAAGTACTAAAAAATCTTAAGACACATGTATGCTGGAAAATCAGTTATGACAGTGTAGTTGATGCCTTAAGGGACCCTTGGATTCCTGGAATCCCAGGCAACATCCCAAGGCCAAGGGTAGATTCTCCTCAAACTAGCCTAAAGGTCAAAGATCTAATGTAGGAAAACTCAGAATGGGACACTAACAAACTACAAGAATGGTTTGAACCAGAGACAATTGAAGCTATCCAAAGCATTCACATCAGTGGCTTGACATCTAAGGATCATCTTCTCTAGCTGGCATCAAACAATGGTACCTTCACAGTCAAATCGGCCTACTCTATCCTCTTGCAAAACATCAGGAGAGAGGAAGTGGCGGAAATCACATGGTCAAAAGTGTGGGCCAACAAAGCCCCACACAAATGCCAACTATTTATCTGGAAATTTCTCCATGAAGCTATAAAAACAAAAACCAAGACATGGGGAGCTCTCAGAAGTAATGATACAAGTTGCACTTTCTATGGTGATGAACCAGAAACACAAAATCATCTCTTCCTCCAATGCCCGTTTGCAAGGGCTGTCTAGTTGCAAGCTCAAGTGTGCCTAAACCCAGAAGCCTTCTTGCAATCAAATTCAAGAGACATCCTAACATGGTGGTCATCCTACAATAAAGATGCCATCAGGAAAGAGGACTACAAACACTATCTGGCTTGTCTCATTTCTATCATCCGAGCCATCTGGGATACTAGAAATGTTGCAATCTACACAAATGACAAACTGGTTCCATCGGCCGTTCTCAGAAGAATTAACCAATACTACCAGCTGCAATGTGCTGATCCATTAGAACAACAAACTCCAGGCTAGGAGCTAAACTTAATTAATCTATTTGATATGCATGAAGATATTATATTGGTTGATGGATCTTGGGATCCAAATACCATGGATGCCTCCACAGGACTTTATTTCATTTCTCATACTCTGAATCACTCTTTTGCAGAAGGACAGCCATGCCTGGCCATTTCCCCAACAATAGTGGAAATGTGGACAATTGCAAGAGGACTCTGATATCTACTGAAGTAGAACATTACAATGGCGACTCTTCTCTCTGATGCCAAAGTTAGTCTTTTATCTCTAAAAGGAACTGAAGCAAACATTAATGGGAATGTCCAGGCTCTTCAGGAACACATCAAACATTTGCTTTCTCTTTTTGTTAATAGACCTGCAGTTACGGAAGCTCACCATATAGCTAGACTAGCTAGAACCCACAGAACTTATGTATGTGCTCACTAGACCTGTTCATGGGTCGGGTGGCCCGATGGGTTTGAACGTGGTTATAGGCCCGCAGGCTTAAATTCGGGCCAAAAAGCCCGGCCCGCAATAAATTCGAGTCGGGTTCGGGTTTTGTCAAAATAGCCCAGCCCGAGCCCGGTCCGACCCGACCTAATATTAGACTTAAAGTGAGTAATGTGATTATGTTCGTTTGAATAAATTTTTTGATTTAAGAATGTAAAACTGTGTTTTAAAATATAAAAGAAAGGGGAAAAAAACCATCTTGTAGGCCCATTGTTCATTTAAATAGAAAAAAAAAACTATCTGAATTTTTAATTCTAATTTGAATAGGGAAAATTGTTTTTTTTTTATTAGTTCGGGCTTCGGGCTCGGGCTCGGGCTTCGGGCTTTTTATTAGGGTCGGGCTTGGGCCCAAGTTATAGGCCCGTTGGTCGGGTCGGGCTCGGGCCTAGCATATTTCCCTTAATGACAAGTGAAAGCCCGGCCCGACCCGGCCCATGAACAGGTCTAGTCCTCACTATCGCCTCTAAACTTGCAACAATCCTTTTGCCAGTTGTAAACAAGGGATAGTTATGTATCCTTAGTGTTTTTGTCGGTTCCTTTTAATAGATTTTCATTTACCAAAAAAAAAACGCTATCACGTTCAATTGATTTGAATTCCGACAAGACATATTTTTGACCAATTTGTATTGATAAACACAAGATCTTTTGGTTTGAACAACAATACTACCAAATACAACCTAAATCATTCTGAAGATGGCATCTTGTCCATATGCAATGTATTACTTCAGTCGTACTATATTCATTCCCAAATTGATTCAAGTTTTTCAAAGGTTCCTAGGCTGAAAAAGTCTTTTTTCATTTGACAATGAAAGATAGGAAACCAAGAAGATTAGAACCCTAGAAAGCTTGTACAATGAAATGCCCGAGAATAAAAAAACTTCAAATGAAGCTTCATCTTTTTTGGTGCATAAAATCTTTCTTTTAGGAACACCCCAAAAGTGAGATTGGATATGTGCCTCACACATGGCGCCTCACATCGACCTCATAGGTATATCCCACTGTGCATTAGGAACATCTCTCCGTACTTATGTGTTATTATTTAACATTATGTTCCAAATGCATGGTGAAATGTGCCTATGAGGTCATTGTGAGGCGCCTTGTATGAGGATCAAATCCCAACCTAGGGAATGGGATCTACTCCTCACACTTGGGTGCCTCACATGCACATCCACTGTGCATAAGGAACATCTCCCGTGAATAATAACTTAAAAGTATGAGAGATGTTCCCAATGCATGATAGGATGTGAGTGTGAGGCGCGTGTGAGACACCCTATGTGAGGAGGAGATCCGGTCTCCCAACCTAGTACTCTAGACTGTTGGAAGATGACTTGGCAAACGGTGGCCTCAATACGGCAAGACAAAATTGTCTTGCCGTTATACAGCGCTCCTCACAACGATCTCACAGGCACATCTCATCATATATTGAGAATATTTTCCGTATTTATGTATTATTATTGATGGGAGATATTCTCACTCCACGGTGGGATGTATCTGTAAGGTCGGTGTGAGGTGCCCTCTGTGAGATTAGATCCCAATTCAGCAAAAGTATGGTTTGTCCTAAAAACGTGGCGAGTTTGAGCCACGTGCAACCTATATACGTGTCTGTAATTGGATGATTTCACTCCATTTCTGTTGTCGAGCAAAGCTTTTCAGACAGTCAGGCTTGTCTGTTCATACAGTAAAGAATCGCATAAACGTATCAAGCGTTAAGTTCAAGCCCGCGACCGGCGGCAAAAGTAATGGCAGCTTCAGCACTTATGCATCTCTTCCTTCTGGTTTGAATCAACAACAGTTATCAGTAAGTTGATTTGCTTTTTCTTCTCTTCCTTAGTTTCTGCTCTTCTCTTCTACGGCATTCCTATGAAATGCACAGAAAATTTTAAGGGTTTCACCCTAGATGTCATATTCCATTCTTTTTTGTTTTTTTTTGTTTTATAAATCTGCTTGATTCTACTGTTTTCTGTCTGTTCATGGGTGGTGGTAATAAAAAATTTTCAGTTTAATCTTTTTCTTTTCCTTGTTGGGTGTCTGTCACTGTTAGAATGGTTGGCATTTGAACTTGGGCTGAAGAACAGGGAATCTCTAATAAATAGATCAGGGGTTTTACGGATTTATCTCAATAGAAATGGCATGGTTCAGAGCTGCTTCAAGTTTGGCAAGGTTAGCTATTAGGAGAAATTTGGTTCAAGCAGGATCTTATGCGAAGAGGTCACGGGTGCTTCCGTCACAGAACCGATATTTTCAATCTACGGTCTGTAAACCGAAGGCGCAAGCTGCACCTGTTCCTCGTCCGGTGCCCCTCTCGAGGTTGACTGATAGCTTTCTTGATGGCACTAGCAGTGTCTACTTGGAAGAGTTGCAGAGGGCTTGGGAAGATGATCCTAACAGTGTGGATGAATCATGGGACAATTTCTTCAGAAACTTTGTCGGCCAGGCTGCTACATCACCTGGAATCTCAGGCCAAACGATCCAAGAGAGCATGCGCTTGTTGTTGCTAGTGAGAGCTTACCAGGTTAATGGCCACATGAAAGCCAAGTTGGATCCTTTGGGGATGGAGGAACGCGAGATCCCTGAGGATTTAGATCCTGCTTTTTATGGGTTCACAGAAGCTGATCTTGACAGGGAATTCTTCCTTGGGGTGTGGAGCATGGCTGGTTTCCTGTCTGAGAACCGTCCAGTGCAAACCCTTCGAGCCATACTGACTCGGCTTGAACAGGCTTACTGTGGGAGCGTTGGTTATGAGTACATGCATATTGCCGATCGTGAAAAGTGTAACTGGTTAAGAGACAAGATTGAGACACCCGCCCCCAATCAATACAACCGGCAGCGCAGAGAGGTAATTCTTGATAGACTTATATGGAGCACTCAGTTTGAGAACTTTTTGGCCACAAAGTGGACAGCTGCAAAAAGGTTTGGTCTTGAAGGTGGAGAAACACTAATTCCTGGTATGAAGGAGATGTTTGACCGAGCAGCAGATCTTGGGGTTGAGAACATTGTTATAGGAATGTCTCATAGAGGAAGATTGAATGTACTGGGTAATGTGGTTCGGAAACCACTTGCTCAGATTTTCAGTGAGTTCAGTGGTGGTACAAAGCCTGTTGATGAGGTTGGTCTATATACAGGAACCGGTGATGTCAAGTATCACTTAGGTACTTCTTATGATCGGCCAACAAGGGGTGGAAAGAGAATCCATCTATCTTTGGTTGCTAATCCTAGTCATTTGGAAGCTGTTGATCCAGTTGTGATGGGAAAAACTCGAGCGAAACAGTTTTACTCTAATGATGTTGAGAGGACAAAGAATCTTGGGGTGTTAATTCATGGGGATGGGAGCTTTGCGGGGCAGGGTGTTGTTTATGAAATCCTGCATCTTAGTGCTCTTCCAAACTACACAACTGGTGGCACCATCCACATTGTGGTGAACAATCAAGTGGCTTTCACAACTGATCCTAGATCTGGTAGATCTTCACAGTATTGTACTGATGTTGCTAAAGCCTTGAATGCTCCTATTTTTCATGTAAATGGTGATGACATGGAAGCAGTGGTTCATGTTTTTGAGCTTGCAGCAGAGTGGCGCCAGACATTCCACTCTGATGTAGTGGTGGATATAGTGTGTTATCGTCGGTTTGGGCACAATGAGATTGATGAGCCATCTTTCACACAACCTAAAATGTATCAAGTAAGATCTTCCATCTTTTCTATATATTTTGTCACCTTTTGTTGTTTGAAGATACAAGGCTTACATCTTTTAACCTGAACACCTTATGACAGTTTTCTTCTCATTTCTTTTCAAACTTATGTGTGTGTACAATGATGCCATCCTTATGTCAGCAGTGAAACCTATCCTTAAGCAGTGAAGCTAAAAGCATTGGATTAAGACTTTGATTGCAAGAGATTGATTGTATATGTTGAGGAATCATTGATGGGATGGTAGCCCCTACAAATTGAGGCAGAAGATTCCTATTGTTTATATGTCTATCTACAATGATAACACGAGGCAAAATATATTCTATCATTCACCTTGCTAACATGTTCGATCAAACTGCTTTATCCTTTGAACAATGGCATCCACCACCCCTCCAAAGGATGATGCTGTCATAACTCTTAGGGGAGTGTTGGGAGGGGGTTTAATCATTCCTGGTGTCTGTATAATTCAGTTCATTTATTATATACATATGTCACTGTAAGGTATTTCTATAAACAATCTAATGCTTCTGGTGCATTTGGGCACTGACAGATCATTCGAAACCACCCGTCTGCCTTAGAAATTTACCAGAAGAAACTTTTAGAGTCTGGGCAAGTCACACAAGAAGAGATTGATAAGGTAAACAACAAGGTTAGCTCCATTCTCAATGAAGAATATCTAAACAGCAAAGACTATGTTCCAAAAAGAAGGGATTGGCTTTCAGCTTACTGGTCTGGATTTAAATCTCCTGAACAGCTTTCTCGTATCCGAAACACAGGGTATGTTTGTTTTATTTGCTGTCTTTCTCTTTATTTTGTACTTGAGTATAACTTCTGAATTTATTTCTACTGAAAATTTTGTCTGGTTGTACAGGGTTAAACCTGAGATATTGAAGAATGTTGGCAAGGCAATAACTACATTTCCTGAAAATTTCAAGCCTCACAGAGCAGTAAAGAAGATTTTTGAGCAACGTGCTCAGATGATTGAAACAGGGGAAGGTATTGACTGGGCAGTTGGGGAAGCACTTGCTTTTGCTACATTGCTAGTCGAAGGTAACCATGTTAGGCTGAGTGGTCAGGATGTTGAAAGAGGTACATTTAGTCATCGACATGCAGTAGTCCATGACCAGGAAACAGGGGAGAAGTACTGTCCTTTGGACCATGTTCTTATAAATCAAAATGAGGAGCTATTCACTGTTAGCAACAGGTGCAGCCTGCTTTCTGTTTCTCACTTTTTATCTGTTGGCATATCTGCAATTCATCACTTACTACTTTCCTTTCTTTTGTGGTTCAATACTATATTTTTAACTACTCCGTTGGAGAATATGATGAGCTATTTCTCAATAGTATGCTAATATATATGAATAGCAGCTCTTGTTTGGGAGAACCATATATGAAAAATGTCTTTTGGTGTGATGTTTCTGTGATAAATGTTTCAAATTCTTCTTGAAAATTTAGACTGTTTATTCTCTATTTTTGTGCATAATTGAGTTCAAGTAGACTTACTATGGGTGCTCATCCAACGTACTTGGATCTCTATTCTCTTTCAACCTAAGAATCCCATCAAAGCTTATAATTTTGTGGAAATCTGCTCTTGTAGACATTATGTTCTACGCTGTTTCATGCCTTATTGATTTGTTTGCCAACTTCATACACCATAATCATGTCTACAAGGTCGTAATCATCAATGTGCTGCACATGTTTTGGCCAGAACTACTTTTTGTGATGATCCATCTGGACTCCCATGCCTAAAATCACTGCTACCATAATATGAAGTGGTTGATTTGATTGTCAATCCTTATTTTGATCTATGAAATCATTTTTCCAACAAAACCCACTAATGGATTAGATGGTTATCTCCGATCTGCATGCATAGAGCATTTTATATATGTATGTTTCTGAATTTTTTGCAGCCAACCGGAAACAACCCCCCTGCCCCCTAAAAAGGGAAAAAGAAAAGAAAGTGCAAGTCTATGAAAGGAGAGCCAAGAGGACCTAGCATTTCTCTTGGAGGATCTCATCATCTCAAAAGCTGATTAGCTGATTATACTTATATTTGGTTGGAGGTTTAAAATATTTCATAGACTCATCCTGGAGTTCATTCATGAATTTTCTTCATCTAGTATTTTATTTTAAATTTTCTTTTTATTAATAGCAAGGAGAAACTTCATTAATAAGGAGAGTACAAATAACCTGGCCACTAAACATGTGAAGAGCTTGTCAATCTTTCAGTTTGTGAGAGAACACCAAAGGTTTCAGGGGTGTCTAATCTGATAATCGACCCCCACACCCAATGAGTCATATATATATTAATTAATTATGTACAATTACAAAGGATCCCTTAGAGGGCTGAAAGATAAAAGGAAGAAAATAAGACTACAATACAATAGGGACCATAGTATTATAGTACATCAAGTGTCTCTACACTCCCTCTCAAACTGATGCTGAGACATAAGCATCAATTTGCCCACAAGATATAGATTTCTAGATCTCGTTATATGCTTAGTAAGTATATCAACAATTTGCAAATCGGAGGCTATATGTGAAAGAGAGATGGAGCTTGCAAGAAATAGATCCTTAATAAAGTGACAGTCCACCTCAATGTGCTTAGTTCTCTCATGGAACACTGGATTATATGCAATCTTGATGGCACTAGTGTTATCAGCATAGAGAGGAATAGGTGTAGGGAGGTGAACACCAAGATCATCATGGAGAGATTGAAGCCAAACAATCCCATTGCACACAGATGACATAGCCATATATTTAGCTTCTGTAAATAACTTAGAAACTGTTTGTTGTTTCTTGCATTTCCAAGAGATGAGGGAGTGGCCCAAAAAGACACACCACCTCGTAGTAGACCTTTTGGTGTCGGGGCAGCCTACCCAATCTGCATCAGCATAAGCCCTCAACTGAATTTGAGAGGAGGAAAAAAATAGTCCTTGAGATAAAGTGCCATGAACATAGCGAATAATCCGATGGACAACAGTCATGTGGGGTTGACGAGGGGCTGAAACAAACTGACTAACTACATAAACTGCATGAGAGATGTTCGGACCAGTCATAGTGAGATAGATGAGGGACCCGACAAATTGTTGATGTAGAGTAGCATTAGGAAGCAAGGTCCCATCAGATTTAGACAATTTAACATTGAGCTGTAGGGATGTATCATCCTGTTTGGTGTTCGTAAGACCAGCAAGCTTAACAAGGTCAGAGGCATATTTGTGCTGACAAACAAAGTAACCTCGATCACTATGTTGTTCTTCTAATCCCAAGAAATAAGAGAACTCCCAAGTCTTTCATATGAAAGGACTTGTGGAGAAGAGACTTGAGTTCCTTCTGTGTTGCTGATAAAAAAAAGGGTAAATTACAAAGACCCCCTCGTACTATGGGGTCAGTGGAAAAGAGCCCCCTGTACTTTAATTTGCAACAAAGACGCCCCTATACTTTTACTTTGTGACAAATACCCCCTTAGCCGTTAAGTTAGATGATGGAAGGTGTTAAATTACCAAACTACCCCACTAAACTTTTTCTATTTTCTTTTTTTACCATTTTTTCTTAAAACCTAATTACCCAAAACACATTTGATCGTCACCAGAAAAGGAAAAAAAGAATCTAACTTTAAGACCGTTGATAGGAACAAAAGAGAATCCATGATGTATCTTTAATCTTTCCATATTCTCTAGCACAGGAAGCAATACTCCCTCTCTTCCTCTCTCTCTCTCTCTATAGTATTGTTCTTTTTGTATCAGAACACATCTCCAAATTCTCATTTTCTTCATTTGGGTGCTTTCTGTAATGAGAGATAGCTTCTTGTGTTAGCAAATATGCCATACAAGTGAACGACTCTTCTTGCGGAGGTAGTTCAATGCAGGGTTGTCGTTCTCTAGTATCATTGATCCCTTTGATCCAAAATGCAGATATAGTCACTTGTATTGACAAGAAGTTCAAATCGGGTATCTTGCCAGCTGTCCAGTTCTCTCTAGTATCACGAATAGAACATTTCTCAGGCAACCCACTGTATTCGACAAAGAGCAATTCTACAACAGTGAGATGTCTCACGACATTTCGATTGGATGTAGCGGAGAAGAGGGGTTGAAGCATCTGGTGCTATTGGCTTGTATCGGTAAGAAGAAGGTCATTCGAGTGAAGAGGTTGCAATGGAATTTCAGGGGAAACCAGACCATTCTTAAGCATAATTCTTAAGCATGTGCATGTGTGTTTCTTAAGCATAATTCTTTGTTGAGATTATGCGTGTGGCTTTTGTATTACTAGTTTAGATTAAGCGTGTGGCTTCTATGTTTTGGTTGATTTCTAGTCATTTGCATCTCAAATTTAATTAGTGTTTTTCAAAACTATTGAAGGGCGGAAAGAGCATAACTGGACGTCAATTCATGATAAGTTTAAGCCCAGAAGTCCAATATCAGTAGTAGGGAATACTGACTTCTAACTTTTTTTGTTGCAGAATTTGGAGCGCATGATTATTTTTGATGTCGTCAAAGGCATCAATGCAGAGTCACTTCTTGGATCCTACGTGTTGTCCTCTTTAGATTCTCAATACGTTTATGAACCGGGTTCCTAATGGTTCTTGCTTTACGTTTTACGGTTTTAGTGTGATGATGGGTATTTATGGCGGTTTGTCGAAGATATCTTTCTCACCATTCAAATAAATAAGAAAAGGGTAATTTGGGGATTTAAAAAAATAAAATAGTTAAATAAAAATATTTTTTAAAGATAACTGACGGAACACTAACGGAGGGGGTCTTTGTCTAACAGCTAAAGTTTAAGGGGGTCTTTGTTGCAAATTAAAGTACAGGGGAGTCTTTGTCACTAACCCCATAGTATAGGGGGTGTCTTTGTAATTTACCCTAAAAAAAAGAGACTTGAGTTCCTGAATTCCATTCTCATCATCCCCAATCAACAACATATCTACATACAACAAAAGGATTGTAATGACTTGAGATCTTTGACAAACAAATAGTGAGTGATCAGATAAAGATCCCAAAACTTCTCAAACCAGGCCCAAGGAGGGATCACTATTGTGTCTAGGAGGAGGCTTTAGCCGGGAAACAAAGGAGGGATCACTATTGTATCTAGGAGGAGGCTTCATCTATACCGTCTCCTTTATGTCACCATGAAGAAAGGCATTCTTCACATCTAGCTGATAAATGGCCCATGAATGCACATCAAATAGTGCAAGGAGGATATAGATTGTAGTAATCTTTGGCAACTGGAGCAAATGTCTCCTCATAGTTGATGCAATATTCTTGGGTGTAACCCTAAGCAACAAGACGACTTCCAATGAACCATAAGACTTCAACTTGACAGTGTAAACCCAATGTCTAAAGCATTTGATGGAGGAACCACCAAATCCCAAGTGTCATTCTCATGCAAGGCATGAATTCCTATATCCATGGCTTCTCTCCAATGAGGATTGGTAATGGCATGCTAATATGAGTGGGGAATATCTGTGATAGATAACACAACGGACAAGGAACTATGGTTTGAAGGAAAACCATAGCGATCAGGAGGTCTGGAAATATGAGAGGAATGACGAAGAGTTGTGGTAGGCATAGAAACAGAATCTGAAGGAACATCACTTACAAGAGCATCAGTTGAGGGATGATCTAGGCCGGGAGGAAGTAGAGTTGTAGGTGTAGGATCTGGGGCATGTAACCTTTTGTGATAGAAGACAAGAAAATCTTTCACACTAGCTGGAGGAGAGACATCCTGTGAGTCAAAATTCTACAAAATAGAGATAGATGGAGTAGATAGTCTAGCAACAACAACAAAATAGGAGATGGCCTTTAGAATATTACTTTTAAGAATGTAGCTCTTCTAGGTAAGTGGTTGTGGAGATGGCCTTTAGAGAGGGAGAGGTTATGGCATAAAGTGGTGGCAAGTATCCATGGCTATTCCGGAAATGGTTGGGATGCAGGGGTATCCAGACGAGCAACTCTTGCAACACCTTGGAAGGCAATTCATTGCATCCTTCCACAGTTCCTACGCTTTGTAAAGTATGATGCTTGCTCTGGAACTCGTGCTCTTTTCTGGGAAGACACTTGGGTGGGAAATTTGCCCCTTAAGGATATGTTCCCTTCTCTCTTCTCTCTTCTCTATTTCCCTTTATAAAAAAGAACCTGTGTCTTCCTTTCTTTTGTTCCCGTATATGCCTTTGTCGACAAATTGGGACCTTGGATTTCGTAGAGGGTTGCGGGATGAAGAATCCTTATCAGTTTTTGAGCTCTTATTGTTACTTGATTCTGTTTGCCTGGACCCACTAATTTCTGATGAGAGGATTTGGACTTTGACTCCGAAAGGGTCGTTTACTTGTGCATCTTTCTTTAATTCCCTTTTCTCCAGTTCTTTTCCTCGGGCTTTCCCAGTTAAGGAAGTTTGGTCTAGGCCTATTCCCCCAAAAATTGTTGTGTTTTGTTGGGAAGTTTACTATGGTAAAATCAATACGGTGAATAACCTGCAGAAGAAAAGACCTTTCTTGTGTTTATCCCCTAACTGGTGTATTTTGTGCAAAGCGTAGTATGAGGACTGTTACCACTTATTGATTTCTTGTCCTTTTGTTGTAGCCATTTGGAATTGGGTATTTGATTTGTTTGAGTGCAGGTGGAACTTGCCAACTGAGATAAATTTGCTGTTTTCCCCTTCTACCTTTGTGTGGACCACAAGAAGGAGAGTCATGTTAAAGTGTATAAGAGCAGCTCTCCTTTGGACTATTTGGGAAGAGAGAAATTTCAGAATTTTTCAGGAGAAGGAAAGAAGCATTCTTGAGGTCAAAGAGTGTATTGTTACAAGGACTATTTTGTGGCTGAAATCCTTAAAGCTCTTTGAAGATTATTCATTTGAGGATTTAATGAGGAATTGGTTTGTAGTTGCCCTCACTTCCTATAAGAAGCCTAGAGTTCAAGTAACTTGGACTCCACCGATGGAAGGTTTTGTTAAGCTGAACTTTGACGGAAGTAGTCAGGGTAACCCAGGACCGTCTGGGATTGGTGGTGTACTGAGAGATGAGAACAGCAACATCGTTGCCTTTTTTTCGGGACTGGTGGGAATAGGAGACTATGAGGGCTGAACTCCTAGCTATGGCACAGGGGGTACGGGTTGCTTATCAACTTGGAGTGCGAAACTTAATAATTGAAGGAGACTCCAAGGTGGTAGTAGGATGGTTGGCTGACCCGGGCATTGTCACTTGGGACTTTTAAGGATATTTTAAAAAAGGTCAAATGGCTATTGAGGGCATGATATTTAGAGTTTAGTGGTTGGGTAGATCGGCTAATGCCTTGGTTGATTATCTTGCTAAACAAGGGGCTACTCGGGTTTCATTGTATTGGGCTTCTTTGTAATTTTCCTTTTCCTTTGTTATGTTCTTTGACTAAAGGATTGATGGTTTCTTCCATCTGCCCTCCTTAAAGGGGAGGTATCATCTCGTGCCTCTCCTTAAATTGTACTATCTTTGGCTTTGATTTAATAAATCCGACAATTCACTGATAAAAAAAACAACAAAAAAGGAGATATGCTTAAGAAAAACAATATTTCGAGAAACACGAATGCGGTGAGAAGAGGGATCATAGAAAAGAAATACTTTGTGATTTGGGCTATATTCTACAAAGGCACACATTATAGATTGTGCAAATAACTTGGAACATTCACGAGACGAAAGATGAACAAAGCAAAGACACCCAAAAACATGAAGGTTAGATAGTTTGATAAAAAAAACATGGAGACTAGATAATTTTGGAGGATGATTGGACAACTTCTAAAAAGGAGGTATTAGCAAGAATAGAAGAGGGAACACAATTAATCAAGAAAACAGTAGTACTAGCAGCCCTACCCAAAATGAAGAAGGGGCATGAGATTCTCACAATAGGGTTCTTATAACACTGAGTAAATGCCCATTTTTACTTTCAACCAAGGATTTAAATATTGATACGATACGTCCGATATGGGGTGTATCGTATCAGTATCGGTAAGTAACGACATGGGATACGCTACGAATACAAGCGTATCCCATTAATCGTTTGTATCGAACGGATACAGATGTGTATCGGCCTGTATCGTATTGTATTGGCCGATACGCATCAATATTGGCCGATACACACCGATACTGGCAGATACGCACCGATACACGGTGTCCATTCAGTAATCTCCATAAAAAATGCGAATGAGGTGATTCGTACTCAGATCACCTTACATGCATTTAGATTTCGCTGCGTTTCCAAACTAGTAAGCCATGCTACATTTTGTGATATAAAGTAAAATAAAATAAATTTTATAAACTTTTTCTATTTACATGCAATTTAACTAAAAAACACATTGTTGAGTTGGTCCGAGTTATTTTTTATTTAGTTAGGAAGTTGTTGGGTTTTAGGCCCATTAGTTTATGTTTTTTAAGTTGTGACTGTTCAAATATATTAGTAGCCGCCCTACTAAGGGCATCCTTGTAATATCTTATCCCTTAAGTTAAGTATAAATATAATGAGAGGTAGGCGGCTAGGGTTAATTTTACAATCCTGGTTGACTTCCTACTCTTTTCTTCTTCTTCTTCTTTGTTCTCTATTGCTGAAATCTTCATCTTCCCCCTCTTTCCTTTCACAAGAAACTCGACTAAATTTGCAATTAGTGATTTTTACTTGGTATCAGAGCGGGCTGAAGGTTCTTTGAAGTTGTTCTCTCATGCAGCCCTAGATTGGCTGACTGCATGGTGATTTAAGAGGTTGATCGAACCTCTCAGATAAGCCCAGTTTTTGGATTTTTTTGGTGGATCTGTGTGCCTTGTAGCTGGTCTAGGGTTTCTCATCAAAATCAGGAAAAACTGGAGAAAGGGGAAGAGTCCTATTTCTGTTGGACTCTTCAATTTTGACCTAGGAAGTGGTGCCCTAATTTTTTAGGGTTCTTGTTAAGGGCCCGCGAATAGGATCTCGTCACAGGTCGGTTAACGGGGAAAACAAGAATTTTCCCTTGTTTCTCCCTTTTCTCGAGGAACCTATCTTTAGCGCCTTTATGGTGATTTGTTAAAGAGATCACCAACTTTCCTCTGCTCTTTCTTGACTGAAATTATTGATAGTTTTATTGAATAACACCTTTTCTCGAGGAACCTATCTTTAGCACCTTTATGGTGATTTGTTAAAGAGATCACCAACTTTCCTCTGCTCTTTCTTGACTGAAATTATTGATAGTTTTATTGAATAACATCTGCTCCTTTAAATAGGAATTACAAGAGTCCTTCTTAAGGAAACTTTCTAAAAAAGAACTTTCTAAAAAACACTAAGAAACTTTCCAAAAAGAGACTTTCTAAAAAACACAAGGAAACTTTCTAAAAGGAAACTTTCTAAAAAAACATTAAGAAACTTTCTAAAAGACATAGGAAATAATAATGCTATTGCCTAATTAATAGGAACACTGAATTTAGCTAAGTGATAAGATAGGAACACTGAATCTAGCCAAGAGATACGATATGAACACTGAATCTAGCTAAGAGATAAGATAAGATAGGAACGCTGAATCTAACGCCCATTACTGCTGCTGTCTGCGGCTGTATTCCTTTCCAACAAAAACATCCACAATAGTTCCTTGGAGTTTTTTGTAAGGGGCGATTCAAGTCCTGCCTAATTTGGAGGCTTCTAGAGAGAGCGACTGCCTCTTCTCTCTCTTCTCCCGTCCCACAGAAAAGGAATCTTTTGTTGGAAGAAAGTTTAGGACACCAGAAAGGTGGTGTTGGTTCCAAAAAGTGTTTTGTTTGATCTTGTTGCAAGTTTCAGTTATTTTCTTTACATTTTTTGAGAAGCATGGAGGGCCACGAAGTTGAAAATAAGCTCGGGAGTGAAATGAGACCAGTGGGAGGAGGTTCTAGAGACCCTTTCGGGGTTGGGACCATTACTACAGTTAGGTTGGATGGTGCAAATTACCTAGAATGGTCACAATCTGCAAAGATGGCCATTGATGCTCGTGGGAAATTAGGGTGTATCACTGGTGAAGAGGTGAAACCCGAAACTAGCAACTCCCGGTGGGTACAGGAGAATTATATGGTGATGACTTGGTTGTATAATTCCATGTTGCCCCATGTAAGTAAAAATTTTTTATGGGCAAATACAACTAAGGAAATATGGGATGGGGTTGCAGAAACCTATTCACAGAGGCAGAATATTGCTAGGGCTTATCAGTTGAGAAATCAGATTATTTCTACAAGGTAGGGAGATAGACCTGTTGTAGCCTATTTTTCAGCCCTTAAAACCCTGTGGCAGGAGATTGAC
>NW_010729191.1:544606-568951 GCF_000365185.1 Nelumbo nucifera
AAGATAAGACTCCCTACTAATCCATACTACTGAACTGATAAGATAAGAACACTGAATAGATAAGACTCCTACTAATCCCTGCTACTGAAAGCAGATAAGGTAAGAATACTGAATAGATAAGATAGGATGAGAACACTAAATTGCTGCTGCTGAGAACACTAAATTGCTGCTGCTGCTGCCGGCGCCCACATCAGATTTTACCGTTACTTTTTATCATGTTTGTATGATCTATCTTATCTAAAAAGTGTTTAACTTCATTGAACTTTGAACCATGTCTTAAAGTAATTTTTTTATCAATCATGTAATTTCCCTGCAACATTTTTAAGTATTTAATTTGTTTTGATGGTAGACATTATTGTTAGTTATTTTATCTGTTTGTTTTTTTCTCGATAAGTAATGGTATAATTTTTGTATTAAAAGGATGGAAAGACTTCCTCAACAGAATGTTTAAAAGTATGTAAAGTCTGTACAAGAAAGAATACGGAAGATACAAGGCTAATTCATATCCAGAACATCAAAACTATCATAAAAAGTAATCTCCTCCCGGTGGGAACAAAAGTGTTGATATCTAAGTGGTGAAATCTCTTGTGGCAGTCTGTTATTTTACCTTTTAAGTGGATCAAGCTTTATATAAACACCTTTTCTACAGAAACTATTAACCAACAATTAAATGGGATATGCTCCATGATCCCCATTAAGTACAAACATTGCTCTAGGTTTATCATTTATCCTGATTCTTTTGCCCAGGAAAGGGCATCTCTTCTTCCCAGCTTGGTGCCTCCTTTTGATAATTCATTTGAAGTTCAATATCTCTGAAATCCTTGGACTACTGGTATCCTTTTATTTATAAGAATCAGGTTGAACCATATTTGTCTTCTTTTTTCTTTTGATCAGCAACAGAAAGATGGTTTTATTGCTTTGTGCAAGATATTGAGTAATGGCTAGCACCCCTTTTGGTTGTTAGCCTCAGCCCACAGCTAGTCTTAGCTGCATACTAATACTTAGGAAAATGCAGATGAGCGATGATAATCCCTATGTTATACCTGAGATGGATCCAACACTTAGGAGGCAGATCCAGGAATGCAATTGGCAGATTGTGAATGTTACAACCCCTGCTAATTATTTCCATGTTCTGCGGCGCCAGGTATTACTACCAATCAATGCTAATTTTCCTTTTGATATTCTAAGTCATTTCTTTATTCTCTTATGGTGAATGCTTTCATCTCTCAGATACACAGGGAATTCCGAAAGCCACTCATTGTGATAGCTCCTAAGAACCTGCTACGCCACAAGGATTGCAAGTCAAATCTATCTGAGTTTGATGATGTCCAGGGTCACCCAGGTTTTGACAAGCAAGGGACCCGTTTCAAGCGCCTTATAAAGGACCAAAACAACCATTCTGATCTTGAGGAGGGCATTAGACGCTTAGTTCTTTGCTCTGGCAAAGTATGACAATTGTTTTCTTATTGCTTTTCCATTTGCAGTTTGTTACGATCCATTTGTCCCATGTTGGTAGTATGTGATGCTAATGTGAGGTATCCCACTTCGGTAGTATGGGATGCTGTTATGGGGTCATATATGTGCTTGGGTTCCCTCCCTCTAACAGCTAGCTTTTAGGGGTGAGTTCTCCTAAGGAACATATCAAATGGTATCAGAGCCTACACTATGCCTCCCAGTTGCAATCGTGCGGCGCAGGTGGTGACATTGGTATTGCGGTGTTCGGCTGGGACTAGGTGGACTAGTGCAAAGCCAGCATGCGTGGGCGCCGGGACTGCGGAGCATGGTGGAATGTTACGATCCATTTGTCCCATGATGGTAGTATGGGATGCTAATGTGAGGTATCCCACACCGGTAGTATGAGATGCTGTTGTGGGGTATATATGTGCTTGGGTTCCCTCCCTCTAACAGCTAGCTTTTAGGGGTGAGTTCTCCTAAGGCACATATCACAGTTACAAGAAAATCTAAGATACACCCATATGACAATTGGTTTTACGTACACTCAAAAGTCAAAATTTATTGTCTGCAGGTTTATTATGAGCTTAACGAAGAGCGAAAGAAAGTTAATGGCAACGACATTGCAATCTGCAGGGTAGAACAGCTTTGCCCCTTCCCGTATGATCTGATCCAGCGAGAGCTGAAGAGATATCCAAGTAAGCTCATCTAGCTTCGACAAATAGAAGTGATATCACAAGTTGTTATATCAGAGAGGAAGAAGTGTAAAAAGGAATGTTATGGCAATACTGCTAAGAGTTAAGATCCTTAAACGGCTATTGTCTATTAAAACTGATACTACTAGTTTTGTGAATACCATCCGTGAGACTTCATATGAATCTAGAATAGAACCTTTAAGTACTGATGATCATTCCATCTTTTGTTTAGTAAAATAGACATAAAAAATTATGACTCAGCTGCTAGATCCTGTTTCATTTTCCCCTTTTCTTAATCTTTATTTTGGTGGATAATCTGGGGGGGTAGCCTGACAGTTAAAAGCGTGATATTGTGGTTGTTTGGAAAATGGTTTAGTCTTCTCATGTATGTCTTTTATTTGTTTAGATCTAGGATTGGGTTCTACACTACTTTGAATAAGGTAAGTCTCTTAATGCTGACTTTACATGGTTTATTTGTGGTTGTGACCTTTCAGATGCAGAGATTGTATGGTGTCAGGAAGAGCCAATGAATATGGGTGCATATACTTACGTTGCACCTCGGCTTTGTACTGCCATGAGGGCACTGGGCAGAGGTACTATGGAGGACATCAAGTATGTCGGACGTGCTCCATCTGCAGCCACAGCTACCGGTTTCTATCAAGTTCATGTGAAGGAACAGACGGAGCTTGTACAAAAAGCAATGCAGCAAGAACCACTCAAGTATCCATACTGAAGGGAACTTCCAGTTCCAGGAGTTGCTAAGTAGCAACATCAATGAAATAGTTTTTCATGGAAGAACATGATATTGTGCAAACTTGGGCTTTTGGGTATCAAAGGGAAAACCAATGACTCTTGGTACTTTAGACCTACTTTTGCATCAAATTTTATCTTTTCTTGTAGTTTTACAATTTGTACCCTTTTCAGGTACTCGAGACCATGATACTTATGGCACTATTTCTAGGTTTTTGAGAACTAGGAAGCTTGCGATGCTGAACTGCAGTTTGCATTTCAGTTCCACAGAGCTACAAAAAATAGACATGCAATAAATTAAATTGAACTAACCCAAGAGTGAAGAGATTTTACATCATTTTGCAATGTCATCTTGTGCTCTTTCTTCCTCAAGTGATTTTCTCCTCGGTCTTTTGCTTGCATGAATCATGGATGGT
Source organism: Nelumbo nucifera (assembly GCF_000365185.1). The sequence continues at coordinate 547,920 of NW_010729191.1, forward strand.
ATGTTGATTTCTTGCACCCCACAAGTATAGGTTCAGGCTCTATTCATCTATTGGCCATATTGCATTATAAACATGATTACTTTTCTGTGGTTGGAGAAAATGTGAAAGATGTGTGATGCTCTGTTGTCAGACTGACCAATAAAATGTGTGGTACTCTGTTTATTCATAGTATAGACCTCACTTCAAAGTGCTGAACTTACCAGCAAGACAATTGAGTCCGACTCCGCGAAATCCCAAAGTCAGAAGTATCGTCAAATTAAGGGTAAAAAAGCCCAATAATTAATGGCTAATGTGGTTTAGCCAAGACTTGACAAAAGTGGGATGATGTACTTGGTGGTATCAATTTCAACTGCATAATTTCTTACACGAAAGAACTGGATTTTATTAGGCAGGTTTTGTTAAGAGTTCAGATCTGCGCCTCACAATATCCCACAGCACATTCCCGCCGTGTATTGGGAATATTTCCCAATGATGATATCATCAGTTTTAGTATTATCATCGGGAGATGCTCCTAATACACAGCCGGGATGTGCTTTAGGACGTTGTGGGGCACAGATGTGAACTGTTTTGTTTAGGGTCAAGAATACCACTAACTTCTAGTTTTTCCGTTGTGTTGGATTGCATTCAAGGTTCAAAATATCGATGTCTGATACGCCAGTATATCAGGCGAATTGATATAGCTTTTTAATGTTTTTTTTTTTTTTTAATTTTTTTTCGCAACTGGTTCAGGGGAGCCGGTTTAGGCCTCTTTCACACCCTGAATCGGTCAGACCTTTGATACACCCACTGTAGGGGCGTATCGGAGAGGTCCCAGAACGATATGTATCGGCTGATACAGACCAATACTTTAAACCTTATTTGTGTGTGATTGACTTGGGAACTATGCAAATTCATAAATTTGTTAAGAATAAGCAGAAGGTGAATCATCTATATGTAAAGATATAAAAGATTGAAGTAGGGTGGTAGTGTTGTTTCCTCCTGTAGATCCTAGTTGGGTTAAACAAAGTGTCGTTTACAAACACTCCCTGTACTTTTATGGATTTACTAAAGCTTATCGTGTTTTTTTTGGACAAAATAAGAAGCCTCCATTACTTTAAAGTTTAAACTGATAAGAAAGCTGCTAATGAACTTAGTGGGCACTGGGATGGTGCAGAGCGAGAGTGATCCCGAATAAAGTCAAGAAACTGCCTAAGCGAGTGGGGAAGGGAAATGTATGGTGTAGAAAAGATAGCCTGAGCCCTGACTATGAGAGAAATGGGTTAAGGATACTGTGGGAGCGGAGGGGTGTTAAGAGAAGTATAGACTATAGAGGGTTCAGGTTAATCTGTAATGGATTTTGGGTAAGTCTTATGGGAGGAGAGGAGAGAACGTGAAAGATTGAAGGAAATGACCAGGTTAGCGAGGAGGTTTACTAACTTTACTAAGTTAGCATGATTGTAAGGAACGAAGATTAAGTTCTCATATTAGGAAAGAGGTGAATGAGGTAGCTACAGACTCAAGGTCGCAACTTACTTTGCATTTACTAAAACACCTGTAATTCGTTACCAATTTACTTCTGATCGACCTTCTTAGACAAGTGGAGAACGATAGTTTTGACCCTACCCTAACATTATTTTGGACAAATTTAAAGAAGAGACAAATAAAAATAAAAACGTTGTTTTACTCTGACAGTACATATTTTCTTTAATAAGGGGGTCTGTTTGGTTCATAGCTGTAATTGGAATTGAAATGGTCTATTCCCATAGTTTGTTTGGTTTAAAATTCAAATAGGAATGAGAATGAGAATTAGAATAAACAGAAATTAGATTTCATTCCCAAAGGAGGGGCAGGGAATGACCAATTCAAATGATCTTATCTTTTCAAAACATCTAAAAATCAGAAAATAATTTCTACTTTTAAATTTTAGACCTGAATAATATATTTTTAACTTTTCAGATTTCAGATCTCAGATTTATCAAATGTAACCTAAGTTGTAAGGGCCAAATTATTTTTTAAGTGGCACCCACTTGTTATTTTCCCTTTAAAATTAAGTTAAAAGAACCAAAAATTTTGTTCTTACTTTCGGTTCAGCTAATCTTCAGAAACTGGTACATGTAGAAAGGGAAGTGTTCAATGCTCTTTTATCCCAAACAATTACTTCTACTTCTGAAGTTATCTTAGGCGGTGTTTGGCATCGATGCCATTTTCTGAGAAAACGGTGCCACATAGGTGCCATATCAGAAAAGTGGTGCTTTAAAAAATGGCTCTTATTTGGTACCATTTTTTCGAAAAAAAATGTTGCTCCAGACCATACCTTGAAAATTGGGAAAATGTGGTATGAAGAAACATCAAATTCAGTATGTGTTTGATTCCGCTTACATTTACTGAATAAACGCCGTCACATAGGCACTCCATCAGCAAAGGCCTCGTTATGCGCATCTATACATACCGATGTTTGCAAATTTCTATGTGCCACTCCCGTTTTCAGGAATCTTCATTTTGGAGCTTCCCCCAACGGGTAGGCATTTATTGGCACCTTTATTGATGTGGTGCCTAATGGCACCTATGTGTCATAAACACCTTCATGAATTGTTTTTCTTAATTTTGCAGTCACACAAGTACAAAACGATTATTCAATAAACATAAATGGAACCAAACACATATTCAATGTTTACTTAGAAAACATTGCTGCCATTGATGCAATGATGTGGCATCAACATGGATCATCTTGGAAGTTGGATGATAATAGACCAATTTCAATTGTATAAAAAAAAACCAGTTCTGTTTTCCTAGAAAACAGCACTGGTACCTGTTTTTCCATGGACGTTGGATAATATAGACCAATGTTGAAAGCGGTTCCACAGCACTGGTACCTGTTTTTCCAAAAAAACAGCCTATCTGACAGCACCTTTTTCAAACAAAAAATAAGCACTCTTCTCTCCTACACAAGCGAAGCTATGGAGACAGAAAAGAATAATATGTGATGAAACTATTTATGAACAAATTTTCAGAATTTTAACAAAAGAAATCTGAACCTTAATTCTTCACCATTAACATAGTTATTACTTAAAAAACAGGGAAAAAACAAACAATAAAAAAAATTCAATTACTAATTGCCCCTACTAAGAGTATGAGAAGGAAGGAATGAAAAAAGGTCAGATTCTCTCATCGAGTTTGTCGGCCTTGATTGTTGGACTAGTCTCAGATATGGCGATTCGCCCAGTGGTCTTGAAGTCGAATCCACACTGATGCTTCTCTGGGTATCTGTGAATCGAGCAGAATGTGCTCCCGCACCGGCACGTAAAACCCAATAAGCCGACACGCTTCCTGCAGCTAACGCATCTGTTCACCGTCGCTTTCGAACCCACCGAGGATGCCGGAGGAGGAGAAGAAGATGTCGTCGGTGAAGGTGACAACGACGGCAAAGATAAAGAGGGAACCACCGTGGAAGAAGAAGAGGAAGAGCTCTTCTCTAACTTGCGGAGGACGTGGTCGCGGTAGCACTTGGAACAGCGGTTCTGGTTTGCCGCTGTCCCAAAGAACCCGCACCCATTGATGCACAGCTTCGGCTGGTCTGGTCCTTTCAACCTGTCTTCGGAAGCCATCTCCTGCTCTTGTTTTCTGTTGTTTGATTTGATTCGTCTCTGGTTTGGTGTGAGTGACAGAGTGAAGTACGTTGTGTCCTCGTGTCTCTGATTGATGTCTGTAGTTCACCAATCCTTCTACCCCGTTCCATACTATTTATCTTGAAAGGGGGAGAGATCCAATTCGATACGCACAGAAGAATCCAATTTGTACAAATACAGAAGCTTCTAAATTCTAATAATAAAACAACACAAAAACTACTTTCCTATTTTATGAAAAACCAGTTACTTCAACTCACATTATAAATCTTTTTTTTTTTTTTCTTTTTGTTTTTTTTGCTAGATCGGTTGGGCCTAAGTCTTTAGGCCTAGGCCCTGGTTGAGCCGTAAGGCCTATGAAGAATGTATGTAACAAAATGCTATGTAAAAGTCGAAGAAAAATGTTATATAAAATAATACATTCATACATACATTAAGGGTGTCAATGGACCAGTTTTGGTTTGGACCCCGTCCAGTAAAAAATCAAATTGAATAGATTGTGCAGAACAACAAAATATGTTGGACTGGACCAATCTGGTCCAAAATATTGATTAGATTGGATTGGACCTGGTCCATTCATAACAAATTTATATTGGATTGAGTGGGATTAAGCCAATATCTGGTCCATTGATATAAGATAGGAATATAGGTGTCAATGGATTGGATTTGGGTTGAAACCAATCTAAATTAAAATAGAATTTGAACGGTCTATTTATTGAATTAGACTGGTCCAAAATGGTCCAAAATATTTATTTGATTTGGACCTGATCCATTTATGATGGATTCACATTGGACCAAATCCAATCCAATTGATGCATAATCCAGTACAAAAATTTTCCTAGCACTCACCAAGGTGATGTGTGGTGTAATGATGTTGTAGGGTGTTGGAATGTATTTTGCTGGGAGGAGATCCGGACTCCCCACAGGGGCACTCTTGCATATGGGAGAATGTGCATACAAAATGGCAGTTATAATGGTTCACTTTTGTAAGGGACATGGGATGATGGGAGAGAACGAAAATGGGAGAAGATGCAAATTTTGTATTTCAACTTTTGGAATGCAATGCAAAATTTGCACCCCAACCATTTCTCTACGTTCGTTATTGGTTTTTTTCTTTTTGTAAATTGGTGGGCTGGGCTTGTTTGGGGGTTCTCAGTTTTAGTATTGGGTTTTGGAATGTTCGAGGTGCTTTGGGCCCTCCTGTATTTTGAGCCCAGATCTTCTACAAGAAAAAAAACTTTGCTCATACAACATTCAATCACACATTGGGAATATCTCCTGTGTATATGTCAAGATTCGAAGTATCATCACAATATGCCTTATTGTGCACGTTGTATTGTGGGAGTTCTGATACTTTAAAGTTGTTTCCAATGTGCGGATGGATTCCTATGTGTGGAGTTTTTACTTCCAAGGAATCCTATGTATACTTTCTTTTTGAAGATTTCCATGGATAGGATGTCTGTCGAGCTCCCTCAGTTTACCAGAATTCACTTTACCTCGAAGTCATTAAAGCTCATTTTGACGACGAAGGCATCACCGTGCGGATACTGGATCCTCCGAGCGTCATCTTTGTGAAATAGATGACTTCTTGCACCTAAGGGCGCTTCGGCGGATTCTCGTCCTCTTGCTTTAGCTCCTGAACTGAATTCTTCTTCGTCGTCGTGCTGCATCCTACTACAATTGATCATCCGGTTATCATGTTGATCACCCCGATTGTGTGGATCTCGAGGTAGCTGATCTTGATCGTGTTGCCTGCTCGATTTTGGTGCTTCCCTGGGCTGGTCGGCAGGCCGAGCATCTCTCTCATCGTGTTTGATAAACTGTCAAAGGTAGCCGTGACGGATCAGTTCCTCGATCAAATCCTTCAGATTCCGGCAACTCTCCGTGACATTGCTGATGTCACGGTTGGTGGGGTCGTCCCTCATCCTAGGCGGCCATCTCATGTACTCAACTGTTTTTATCTACATCAAGATCTCACCCCTCTTTGCATTCAGGGTAGTGTAATTCCAAGTTTGGACTGGTGGGGTTCTGGATCGCTGACCTGATCTAGAACTCCGGTGTTGCGACTTGTTTCGCCTTCTGCGGGATGACCAACTTCTCTTTGTCAACTTGCTTCCTCACCGTTGCTTGCTACTCCACGCTTCTTCCTTTGGTTGCTTTCTCTTCCCGGACATCTGTAGCTCTAACCAGGTTCCCAACGCCTCTTCTGCTTTTGTAAACTTGTCTGCTTCGATGAGGAACACTTCCATAGAGGTTGGAGGGTTCAACGGAATTTGCCAGTGTAAGTCAGGATGGCGGATGTTGTTCACCGCTGCAGTGAGCTGTACTGCTGTCTAGCGAGTCAAGGTTAGGGATCTGGAGTCGCTTGAGGTTAAACCTTTTGATGTATTCTCGGAGAGGCTCGTTTGGTCTCTGGACCACGTTTAGTAGATAGGTTGCGGACATGGGGCACCTCTTACTGGTGGCGAAGTGCGTAGTGAATAGATCAACAAACTGGTTCCAATTCTTGATCAATCCCGAGTACCACATCCGAGTTGTACCTTGGAACATCACGAGGAATGCCATACAGAGGCTTGTGTCATTCACCCCATGAAGCTGCATCAAGGCATGGAAACTATCACTGTGATCTACCAGGTCGGTCGGTCGTCTCGTTGTACAATTCCATGCTCGGGGATTTGAATTCCTTAGACCGTGGGGCCTTAAGGATCTCTGGTGCTAGCAATGAGGCTCGGGTCACACGTGGTGTTACTGGCTACGCGATGACCTGGCTACCCTATCCCTTCTTCTCAGCCTCCTCGTTGTTGGTGGGAGCGAGGTGACTCTTTCTAGTGCTGTGACATGAGCGTCTACGGTGTCTCCTAGTGTTAGACAGTTATGCCTTTAGCTCAGTGGTGTTGTTCCCTTTTGTCCCTATTGGTGTTGTGGCTCTACTATTCTCCACTATTGGGGCCTGGTTCTGATTGTCAAGGCAACGAGGTGGGTCTAGGACTTGGTCCTGGTTTCCAACTCTAGGCTAATAATCACCTAGTGTTAGACAGTTATGCCTTTAGCTCCAATTAGATTGATGTACTTATTGACATTTATTGTAAATAAATAAGGTGCATAATTGATTCATGTTATTTTAGTGTGTTTCTGTGTAATACCCTTAAACTGGACACTTATGAGACTCGTGTTAGTTTAGAATCTTCACAGCCGATGGGTAAACCAAGGGAGCTATATCCTGCCAGGGCTGATATTAATGTGCTGCCAAGAAGGTTGGGGTGGCTGGTACCAATCTACTAGGGTATGACCCAAAGCACATGTAGTGTGGGTTTGCTTGAAACTCTGAAACCGGACCAAATTCCTTTATTGCCCTGGACATTCGATTATGGTACTGCACTAGGTGTCGGATTGGGCTATTTTTGATATGCCAATCAGTGAGATTCTTAACCGGGTTAAAACCTGGGTATATTGGAACAGTTTGAGAATTCACCTAAGTGGGTGATCATAGTGATAGGATCAGCCCCTTTGTCAGACAAGTGAATGATCGGGGAATGCACTCTCTCTGATGGAAACCTAAACTGTCGACAGTTGATTTCAAAGTGTAAGATTTGTTTTGCAAAATATATTTATATAGAGATATGCATATATATTATGGTTTCACAAAATGTTTACAAAAGGTTTTAATTTCCGGTATCCATGTGAGTAAAGAGTGCAAGACTGTACCTTATAGCCAAGGGAGAGGTCTTCTCTTGTTGGGTAGTGTTTGATCATTATGGGCCGAGTGGTTAAGTATAAGACCATTGAGGGTTATACCTGACGAGCTAATTTTGCATCTACCCACAGTCCTTGGGCCTTCATAAGGTGGTTGGACCCAAGGACCATTTAGTGTAAATGTTGGGCCTATTAAGAGGCCATATTGATAGACTTAGGGGTTCATTGTGTTCTATAATGAATTTGGCCAGGCCTTGTAACAAAGGCTGGGCTGAACCCACGTGGTTGATGTGTAGATCAATGCTAGGGTCTAACACCATATAAAGAGAGCTATCTGACTAAATGGGCCTAAAGCCCATTACGAATTGGGCTTAAGTGAGTTAATTTAAAAGGGGAAAATTCTGGTTTATAATTAATTAAGATTAGCTAAAGGATAAGAAAAGTCTTATCCATTTAAGAGTCTAGATCCAAATCATCAAGAAACTCTTTCCTAATTGGATTAGGAAGCTGATCCAAAGAAAGCTATAAATAGGGGGCGAATTCACTAGTTTCATTCACTCAACAATCTACAAAATTCTCCTCCAGTTCTTGTCGCCCCTACCTAGTTCAATTTCCACCTTTGGATATGATCAAGAATAGTTCTTGATATTTTTTCTTGCTAGAAAAAACAATCTAAAGTCGTGTTCACCAGCCCCTTGCATGATTATTGCTAAAGAATTAGGATTTTACTGAAGAACCACTTTGCTGATCCTACCTCACCATAAGATGTGTCATCTTTAGTGGAGGCGGGTTTTGGTCACCTCTTTGTGCGTGAACACCTACGTCGGGAATTACTATTATTCCGTATCAGGTATATCCCTACTTGCTTCCTTTTGGTTTTAGATTTGGTCCGATTTGTTTCAAGAACGAACCTTAAAAATGCAGATTTCTAAATTAGGGAATAGGATTCCTGGAAGGGAGAAAGAAAACTTTTAAAATTTTGCCCAACCTCCCTATAAGGTTTGGCCATCCATATGATGGATCTCCTTTCCCTTCAGTGGTCTCAGAGCTAGGTTCAAGTCTTGAACCAAATTAGACCAAATCTGGATTTGCGCAAATGGGTAGAAGGTGTTCTACCCGATTTGCGTAATTTACAGTTTTATTGGGAATTGGTTCCCAATTTTTGGGCATATGGTCTAAAAATTATTTCTTTATTTATCTGCAATAATTATAGAAATGTTCTATATTTATTTCTTGATTTATGGGCTGTTCGTTTGGTGGAGTTCGAAATATTTATTGGCGCCAAGAATCCGCGCACCTTGTTGTATTATTCTATTCAATTCGGTTTGTAAATATTTTTATTTTTTAGACGAAATGTATATGATTTATTCTAATGTAAATTAATAGAGAAAATAGGTTTTTCTATTTTTTCATTGGAAGAGATGTTGGTACGCATGGAGGAGAAGAAGACCCATTCGCAGATACAAGATCTGCAATCTATGATTTGCAGAAAATGAACCTACAAATTGCGACTAACTTTTCTCTTGCAGGATTGCAACACCACGAAGAACCTTGATTATTGTTTTTCTGATTTTGAATGTCTTTTTTGGCTATAATTAATTTTCAGATCATAACCTTCAATTGGATCTTGCAATTGACACCAAACCCTAGGCCGATTTGACCCAGATTGGACCAAACTAGTTGGACCGAATATGTGGTTCAATGGGGACTGTTCTCAGCCCTAAATTTTGATTATGGGCCAGGGGTTTGATGGCCCATTGCAAGATGCAATTCGGCCCACCCTGTAAAAATCCAGCCTTATTAAGTTAAAACCGCATCAGCCCTAATTTAGCATAAATGCTATATGGGTCGATCTGCTTTTTGCAGTTCAGCCCATAAACCTAGATAATGTTATATGATAATGTTATAGGCTTTAATGGGTTGATACTGATTTAACCTAATTAATTTAGGATTTTATAGATGATTTAATTCATTGGATCAATTATGTGATTGTTTCATGCATGCGATGTATGATGTGTGGTGTGCTACGTACATGGTTGATAAGTAGTTGGCCATGTTAATTCGATAGTGGCTCTTTCGCACACTATGAATGAATGCACATCATTTCTGTGGTGTCTTTAAGATCATTAGATGATCTCCCTTCTTGATAAGCCCCACATCAGCTTCCTTCCCAAGAGGAACTGTGCGGAACCCTAGCCCGTTTAGGGCCCATCTAAATCTGACTTTGAGAAAATCAGTGGAAGCCACTTTGGTTTAACCTAAATAAGAACTAGGGCATAATTACTCTTTCCCTCCAGTAAAATATAAGTGCATGTAATAGAGAGATTCATACGATGAACTATCTATAGGACTTCCATCATTAGCATGAAGATGGGTTTATCAGTAATGGAAATGCATCATAAAATTGGGATATCCATTTGCTAGTGAGTCTGTTGGATTGTTTCATAAGATGATAGGGGCATCATAGATCGATGTAGGAGGGGCTTATTCTAAAATGGAAGACTTGGGGTTCACAAATTTGATGGGTAAACACTTATTGGACAGAAAGGTTTAACCTAAAATGATAGCGAACCTTTGTTTGACTGAGGCCAAAGGGAAAGCTCATTAGATGAGTGGATATGATCCTTTACAGAAGGTGGTGGAGTTATGTAGCTGAAACAATTGTCTCTATGCATTATATGTGGTTTCCCACATTTCTAGAGACATAACTGCAGTCTCTGTCACAGAGATGGGAGGGAAATCTCAGAGATGAATAAATGGAAATGGAACATAGATTAAAAGCCATTTCTATGTAGTTAGCATGAATCAATTTAGGTTGTGGACTAATAATCTGCTTTGCCTTTATTAGAAATGACAAACAGACAGTTCGCCAAATTGTTGGAGAACAACAAGCTTAAGGGTCCAAATTATGCTGAATGGTTCCGTAACCTTATGCTAGTATTAACATCTGAGAAATTGGACAAGGTTGCTAAAAACCCTGCTCCGGATCGTCTGGGTGATTGGGCTTCTGAGGCCCGTAGGAAGGAATATCAAGAATAGAAAGAGAAGAATTCTCTTGCCTGGTGCTACATCATAGCCTCCATTGACAATCCGATACAGAGATAGTTCGATTAGGTCGAAGTGTCCAAGGATTCCTAGATAGTTTGAGGACTATTTATGAAGAGCAGAATTGTTCTACTCGACAGAAGGTCCTAAAGCTATTTATGACCGCTAAAATGACTGAGAGCCAAATGGTTCATGACCATTGTCTAAAGATGATGGATTATTAATGAACAGGATGCTCTTGATTCAGGGCTTGATCATGACACTAAAATTGATGCCATCCTAAATTTCTTGCCTCCCTCATTTAATCAGTTTATCATGAACTATAACATGAATAAACTAAATGTTAGCCTTCAGGAACTCAACAATATGTTGCAGAGGGTTAAAGAACTGATTAAGAAGGACAAACCGATAGCCATGCTTGTTGAAGGTGGCAATTCGGATAAGAAAAAGAAGTGGGCAAAGAAGAAGCCTAAAAAAAAGGTTAGAAAGCCTAAAAGGCAAAAGAAAGACAAGACATTGGATGCCTGTCACTTTTGCAAGCAGACCGACCACTGGAAGAGGAATTGTCCTCAGTATCTAAAGACTAAGAAGCAAGGTAATTTCGAATATTTTGAAATAGAGACCAATTTGTTGGTCACTTCTACTTCCTAGTGACTCCGAGGCTTCTACTCATGCATGTAACACATTGTAGGGGTTCAAGACAAGCAGAAGACTAAGTGACGGAGAAGTTACACTCTACTTGGGGATTTTTGCAACAGTTGTAGCTACAGCCATAAGAACTGTAGAATTAGTTTTTAGAGAAGGAATTATTGTACTTAAAGATTGTCTTTATGTACCTACACTTAGAAGAAATTTGATTTCAGTTTCAAAATTGTGCATGGATGGTTATTCTGTTTTGTTTAGTAACGTGATTACTATTAAACGGAATAACAAATTCCTCACATATGGAGAACTTGAGAATGGTCTCCATGTTCTCCGTCCTTCTCTAAAAACGAACTTAAGCGAAACTACATCGGAAATAAACCCCAAGAAGAGAACTCATGATACAGTTAATCCCACATGCCTATGGCATTACTGACTTGGCCACATTAATTTAAATCGTATCACAATGTCGGTAAAGGATGGTCCTTTGGATTTTCTAACTATAGAAGATCTTCCAACCTATGTGCCTTGCCTCTAGGGTAAGATGACAAAACGACCATTTATAGGTATGCCTGAATGATCTATAGGCACACTTGACCTTATACATATTGATGTATGTGGTCTAATGAATGTTAGGACACAGAACCAGCACGTTTATTTTATAACATTCACCAATGAGTTCTCATGGTATGGTTACGTGTACCTAATGAGACACAAGTCTAAATCCTTTGAAAAGTTCAAAGAGTTCAGACAAGAGGTCGAGAAACAATTGGGGAGACAAATTACGACCCTTCGGTTAGATCGATGAGGCGAATATCTCTCTGATGAATTCGGGGACTACTTGAAGGATAATGAGATTGTACCACAACTAGCTCCTCCTACAACACCACAATTAAACGGTGTATCGGAGCGGAGAAATCGGACTCTATTGGATATGGTCCATTCACTTCTCATCCACTCAAAGTTGCTTATATCCTTTTGGGGTTTTGCATTAGAGACTGCGACTTACGTGCTGAACCAGGTTCCAACCAAATCCGTTCCTAAGACTGCATATGAGCTATGGACTGGTAAGAAACTAAGTGTAGAACACTTGAAGATTTGGGGGTGTCCGACACATGTTAAAAGAACAAGTGCTGTTGACAAATTAGAATCCAAAATTAGCTGTTGGGTATTTGTAGGTTACCCAAAAGCTCTATAGGTTACTTATTCTATGATCTAAAAGAACAAAATGTGTTTTGTTGCCGAAATGCCTACTTCCTAGAGGAAGATTACATCTTGGACAATCTTCATCAGGAAATTGTTCTTGATGATGAGAGCCCAAGGGTAATGGGAGATGTTCCACAAGCTCTATATAATAACCAACCTAGAAGGTCTACCCAGGTATCCATGCCTCTAATTTGTTACGGCTATGACCCAGAAAGTTACTTGGTGGAAGCCACGAATAGTGAGGAAGATCCCGTAACTTATACAAAAACTATGTTGGACCTAGATTCCTTGAAGTGGGTAGATGCTATGAAAGCCGAGATGGACTCGATGGAGACCAACAAGGTTTGGACTCTTGTAGACCCGCCCCCTAGGGTTAAAACAATTGGTTGCAAGTGGATTTACAAGAGGAAGAAGGGCCTAGATGGTAACGTTGAGACCTATAAAGCTCGTCTTGTGGTGAAAGGGTAAAATAAAAAAGAGGGAATCGATTATGAGGAAACCTTTTTGCCAGTGGCCATGCTTAAGTCTATTAGGATCCTGGTAGCTGTAGCAGCATACCATGATTATGAGATTTGGTAAATGGATGTGAAAACTGTGTTCTTAAATGGATATCTTATTGAAGATATTTATATGCAGCAACTACAAGGTTTCATTGTTGCGAGTCAAGAGCACATGGTGTGTAAGCTTAACTGACCCATATATGGACTTAAGCAAGCTTCTAGGAGTTAGAACATCCAGTTTGACTCAATTGTCAAATAGTTTGACTTTGAACAGAATCCAGATGAGCCCTGTGTTTATTGAAAGACAGTGGGAGATAAGGTTATATTCCTAGTTCTGTATGTAAATGACATTCTACTCATTGGGAATGACGTAGAAATGTTAACTACGGTGAAAGTATGGCTTTCACAACAATTCTCCATGAAAGATCTTGGAGAAGCCTCTTACATCTTTGGGACTTCGACTCTCTAGAGATAGATCGAAGATGATAATAGGATTATCGCAGTCTACTTACATTGACAAGATTGTCAAAAGATATAGTATGGAGAACTCCAAGAAAGGAAATGTTCCTTTTAGGCACAGAGTCATTCTCTCCAAGGGCATCTCTTCCAAGACTCTAGAGGAGATTGAAGGCATGAGAGAGACTCCCTATGCTTCAGCCATAGGGAGCATTATATTTGCCATGCTGTGCACTCAGCCTAACATTACTCAGGCAGTGAGTACGGTAAGTATGTTTCAATCTAACCCAGGTCAGGAGCATTGGATAGCTGTGAAACACATACTAAAATACCTTCAAAGAACAAAAGAGTTTTGTCTGGTATTCGATGGTAGTTCACTACAGATCCAGGGGTCTTGTGTAGTCAGCTTGAAGAACATCAAACAAGGGTCCACCGCAGATTCCACAACCGAGTTCAAATACATTGCCACAAGTGAAGCTTCCATAGAAGCCGTTTGGATGAAGAAGTTCATTCAAGAATTAAGAATAGTTCCATCCAGCACATCACCCATTCCACTATTGTGTAACAACACTAGAGCCATTGCTCAGGCTAAGGAGCCACGAGTCCACTCGAAGTCGAAGCACATCGAGAGAAGTACCATCTACTGTGGGAGATTGTTGGTAGAGGGGACATTCGGATTCAAAAGGTAGCATCAGTAGAGAATTAATAGACCCATTAACTAAGCCACTGACACAGAAAGTGTTTGAGAAACACGTGGAAAGTATGAGACTTTGGCTTGTACCCGATTGAACCTAAGTGCAAGTGGGAGTTGTTAGATAATTATGCCCTTAGCTCCAATCAGATTGATGTACTTATTAACATTTATTGTAAATGAATAAAGTGCATAATTGATTCATGTTATTTTGGTGTGTTTCTGTGCAATGCCCTTAAACTGGACACTTATGAGACTCGTGTTAGTTTAGAATCTTTACAGCCGATGGATAAACCTAGGGAGGTATATCCTGCCAAGGCTGATACTAATATGTTGCCAAGAAGGTTGGGGTGGGTGGTCTCAATCTACCAGGGTATGACCCAAAGCACATGTAGTGTGGGTTTGCTTGAAACTTTAAAACCGAACCAAATTCCATTATTAACTTGGACCTTGGAGACAGATGGGCAAAACTAGAATGTTACACCTGACCCCTAGACTCGATTATGGTACTGCACTACGTGTCGGATTTGGCTGTCTTTGATATGCCAATCAGTGAGATCCTTAATCGGGTCAAAACCTGGGTATATTGGGATAGTCCGAGAATTCACCTGAGTGGGTGATCATAGTGATAGGATCAGCCCCTTTGTCGGACAAAGTGAATGATCGGGGAATGCACTATCCCTGATGGAAACCTAAACTGTCGGCAGTTGATTTCAAAGTGTTGAGATTTGTTTTGCAAAATATATTTATATAGAGATATGCATATATATTATGGTTTCACAAAATGTTTGCAAAATGTTTTAATTTCTGGGATCCATGTGAGTAGAGAATGCAACACTGTACCTTGCAGCCGAGGGAGATGTCCTCTTTTGTCGGGCAGTGTTTGATCATTATGGGCTGAGTGGTTAAGTGTAAGACCATTGAGGGTTATACCTGATGGGCTAATATTGCATCTGCCCATAGTCCTTGGGCCTTCAAAAAGGTGGTTGGACCCAAGGACCATTTAGTGTAAATGTTGGGCCCATTAAGAGCCCATACTAATGGACTTAGGGGTTCACTGTGTTCTACAGTGAATTTAGCCAGGCCTTGTAACAAATGCTAGGTTGAACCAATGTGACTGATGTATAGATCAATGCTAGGGTCCCATGCCATAAAGCCAACCAGCATTTAAAGGGAAAGTGAGCTATGTGACTAAATGGGCCTAAAGCCCATTTCGAACTGGGCTTAAGTGAGTTAATTTAAGAGAGGTGAATTCTGGTTTATAATCTAATTAGTATTAGCTAAATGATAAGATAAGTCTTATCCATTTAAGAGTTTAGATCCAAATATCAGATTTGAGTCAAGGAACTCTTTCCTAATTGGATTAGGAAATTGATCCAAAGAAGGCTATAAATAGGGGGCGAATTCACCAGTTTCATGCACTCAACAATCTGCAGAACTCTCCTCTTATTTTACCGCCCCTACCCAGTTCGATTTCCACCTTTTGATTTGATCAAGAATAGTTCTTGATATTTTTTTTTGCTAGAAGAAACAATCTAAAGTCATTCTCACCAGTCCTTGCATGATTCTTGTTGAAGAATTAGGGTTCTTGCTGAAGAACCACTTTGTTGATCCTTCCTCACCATAAGAATTAGGGTTCTTGCTGAAGAACCACTTTGGTCACCTCTTTGGGCGTGAACACCTATGTTGGGAGTTACTGGTATTCCATATCAGGTATATCCCTAGTTGCTTCCTTTTAGTTTCAGATCTGGTCCAGTTTGTTTGAAGAACGAGCCTTGAAAATGTAGTTTTTTAAATTAGGGAATTGGATTCCCGGAAGGGAAAAAGAAAATTTTTGAAATTTTCTTTGCTGGTTGTTCTGATTGGCATTTTGTTGCTAGTTCTGGTTCACATTCTGTAGTGGTGGTTGTGACTGCTACGACTATTGTGACATAATGAAAGCGGCAAACCTTTCCTCCCAAGCCCATTTCGGAAGATTCATACCACGATCGTACTATACCAGTTCGTTGAATTGCCGCACGTCGATCCCTATGGGAACCATTGATGACTCAACCGCGGTGAGGAGTGAAAGCACCGGTGAGCTGCTGTGCTTGAGTTCGAAATGAGGAGCGGATAGGGAGGGGGAGTTTGAAATGTGTGAAATGAAAATCTGGTTTTTGTATTTCTGTGTCCGGTTTAACCGGATTCCATTAGTTGACGGCCAAACCATTGTTAACATTATCCATCCAATCTTTGTTAACATTATCCATCCTGCGCTGAATAAACGTGGTTGAACGTGATTGGTGGGTTCACGTGTCCCGTAACTCCAAAATCAATGCTATTTTCTCAAAACAGCGGTCTATCTGGCAGCACGGTTTTCAAAAAAAAAAATAAGCACTGTTTTTCAAAATAGCGCAACGCACCAGAACCGATGCCGAACACCAACTTAACGAAGAGTTGAAGACAAGCAAAGGGATGCCGAGAAAAAAGAATAATATGTGATGAATCTATTTATGAAACAAATTTTCAGAATTCCAAATATAAGAACACGAAGGAAAGGAATAAAAAACATAGTTATTTCGAACCTTAATTCTTCACCAGTAACATAGTTATTACTTAAACAACAGGGAAAAAGCAAAAAACCTCCAATTACTAGTCGCCCCTACTAAAGAGTATGAGAAGGAATGGAAAAAGAAGCTCAGATTCTCTCATCGAGTTTGTCGGCCTTGATTATTGGATTAGTCTCAGATATGGCGACCCGCCCAGTGGTCTTGAAGTCGAATCCACACTGATGCTTCTCTGGGTATCTGTGAATCGAGCAGAATGTGCTCCCGCACCGGCACGTAAAACCCAATAAGCCTACACGCTTCCTGCAGCTAGTGCATCTGTTCACCGTTGCTTTCGAACCCACCGAGGATGCCGGAGGAGGAGAAGAAGATGTCGTCGGTGAAGGTGACGACGATGGCAAAGATAAAGAGGGAACCACCGCAGAAGAAGAAGAGGAAGAGCTCTTCTCTAACTTGCGGAGGACGTGATCGCGGTAGCACTTGGAACAGAGGTTCTGGTTTGCCGCTGTCCCAAAGAACCCGCACCCATTGGTGCACAGCTTCGGGTGGTCTGGTCCTTCCAACCTCTCTTCGGAAGCCATCTCCTGCTCTTGTTTTCTGTTGTTTGATTTGATTCGTCTCTGGTTTGGTGTGAGTGACAGAGTGAAGTACGTTGTGTCCTCGTGTCTCTGATTGATGTCTGTAGTTCACCAATCCTTCTACCCCGTTCCATACTATTTATCTTGAAAGGGGGAGAGATCCAATTCGATACGCACAGAAGAATCCAATTTGTACAAATACAGAAACTTCTAAATTCTAATCATAAAACACCACAAAAACTTTGTTTCCTATTTTATGAAAAGCAAGTTACTTCAATTCACACTATAAATCATTTATTTATTTATTTTTGCTAGATCGGTTGGGCCTAAGTCTTTAGGCCTAGGCCCTGGTTGGCCGTAAGCCGTATGAAGTAATGAAGAATGTTTGTAACAAAATGCTATGTAAAATTCGTAGAAAAAATGTTATATAAAATAATTCATTCATACATACATGCATATAAAGGGTGTCAATGGACCGGTTTGGGATTGGACCCCATCCGGTCCAAAAATCAATTTAAATAGATTGGGCCGACCAACAAAACATATTAAATTGGACCAATCCGGTCTAAAATAGATCCATGACCCATTATTAAATTATTAATTATTTAGTAAGATATTAATATAATTAATTAATTATTTATAAATTAAAAGAAATAATTAATAACATATTAATAAATAAAAAATGATATTTGATAATAAAATATTAAATACCTTGGGTCAACCACTTAAGCTTCCTTCTTTCATTAGTAAATTTCCATAATGCATTCGCCTCCTTTTGCAACCATCCTACAACCAGCCTCATGTCACCTTCAACTATTAGCTTTTTTATATTATGTTCCTTGGCCCTTTTTAATCCTATCATTATCAATAACCTCAGCTTTAAGTGAATCACCTTCACCAATAAAGCATAAGAAGAAAAAGCAATGACTTTCCATTTTTCATTCCTGAAAACTCCTCTAATGCTCACTACAAGAAAATCGGTCTAAGGCAATGGTGCTGAGTTTGCTCCCTAAACCACTTCTAGCCTAGGTCAAAACCACTGATTTATTGATCAGCCACTCAATCCAGTGCTTTTCTCAAGCAACTCCGTAGTGTTCTTTGAAAAGGAGTGATCTCCGCCAAAAGTTTTTGCTATCAGAACCTTTTCGTCAAGAAGTGGGAGAGAACATAAGAAGTTGATGATCCTTTCCACTGTGCGATATCCTATTCGGTATAAGTGGTGATCATTTTAAGAGTGCCACCTTAGCACTAATTGTTGGAAAATGGAGTCATAGAAACTTGGAGGAAAAGTGCTCTAAGGCGTGTCTGAAGACACTATCTTTAGAATGTTATTTGTCCCCACTTGGTTTTATTGAGTTTGCTGTTGGGTTACAGGCAAATTCATTCATAGGATACCATAGAGCCTTGGGTGAGAATCTACAACCAGCAAAGTTGAAGAATCTCTGAAGAAACCTTCTATGAGACAGTAGCAGATCGGACCGAAGAGACAAGAGTGATTTTCAAAAACTTGTGTTCAATTGCTTGAGTCACATTCCTTAAATAGTTTCTAAAGAGTCAAGGAGAAGAGGAAGGTTCTAATTTAGAAAAAGGCTCTTTGAACAGTCACAATTTCAAATGTTGTGACTATTAAAAGGTAGCTAACAGTTAATGACTGTTAACTTTGAATAAAGCCTCTTGGTCCCACCTGATCAGATCGTGATCGTTGGAATCATTAACAGTCAACCTCGCTCCTAAAGTCAAAGTCGCCTTACACGGACACATTGTGTCGCGCACACGTGTGTGACCAAAGTGTGAGAAAAGTGTGCCTCTAAAGTGCCTCATTGCACCGCACACATGTGTGTGTGTGCGTTGTGCGGTAACAAGCCTCCATACTTTACTCTTATATTTCTAAGGAGTGTAAATAAGCTCCTGTTTAAAAATTTAAAGCAAGTTTAGTAATTTTCCAATGTGGGACAAGTTGACAACTGATTTTAATAAGAGAAAACATTATTTTCCAAGATATGTGTGTTTTCTTCCTAGAATTGATCAATCAAATCCCATTGGATTTAATCTCTAATGAGATTAAAATCCAACACTAGCTACAATGTTGGCCATAAAGACCGCCGGCTAAGAGCATTTTTCTTGTAGTGGCATAATGGACCTAGGTTGCGGTCACTGCTTCCATGAAAATTCAGCTTAATGTCAACTAATAGGTTTTTCGACTAAGTAGTACTGCAGACCACAAATGAATCACCTCTTTTGTTTCTATCAATTTTCTACAGCTCCTTTTTATGGTTCCAAACCGAATCTTTTTCCACATTTTTAGTCATTCTTTGCTCAATTGCATTAGCCATCTTATTCAAAATCTTCTTGCAGTAGCTGTTTACTACATATGGTATACAAAGAATGACAAGGTTTTTTGAGAAAACAACATTGACGTACATAGGATTCTTGATCATGTTAAATCTAATTTTTCTTCTCTTTTTGCTTCACACCTTTCTTCATCATCTATACAGACTACTCCTTCTCAGTCGGCTACTATCAATCTGTCACCTTATCCATTCAGTTCAATTTAGTCTATTTTTTGATGTAGATATTATATCATCTATTGGGAGAATTTTGCTTCTATTTGGCTAATGCAAAATTTATCTTTTCCATAAACTTCAGGTGGTAGATTTTTTGGGCATGGTATCCCTGGAGATGTTGAAATAATAGTAGTTTATAATGGTGTTATAGAAGCCAGACACAATCATTGGAAGGGTATCCTTATATTCTTGGATTCCCTTACTGTTGTTCATGCTCTCCAATCTTATTTTGCTCTACCCTGAAAGTGTTTACACCTCTTTTCTTTAATAAGGGTTTGTTTGGTTAGCAACTGTAATTGGAATAGGAATCAGTATTCTTATAGTTTGTTTGGTTCAAACTAGAATGAGAATGAGAATTGGAATAATGAGAAGTTGGATTTCATTCCCAAGGGAGGGGCAGGGAATGACCAACTCAAATAATCTTATCTTTTCAGAACCTCTAAAAATCAGAAAATAATTTCTACCTATTTTCAGATTTTAGACCCGAATAATATCTTTTTAACTTTTCACATTTCAGATCTCAGATTTATCAGAATTATGTTTTAAGTGACACTCGTTATTTTCCCCTGAAAATTAAGTTAAGAGAACCACTATTTTATTAATAATTAATTATTAAATAAAAATAATTATCTTTGTTTTTGTTCTATGTCACAAGTGAGTAGGTGGGAATTTTAACTGGGGCCCACCTATTATTTTTCACTTGAAATTATGTTGAAAGAGCCAAATTATTTTTTGTTCTATTAATAACAATAATTAATTTTGTTTTTATTCTTGGTTACATGTTAACTAATAAAAATTTAAAGTGGAAACTAGCTATAATTTTCCATATTAATTTTGACTTGATCGGTGCTACATTAGTAAGCCATATTATTTTATTATTAGTTTAATAGAATTGTCAACAACAATGTCTCTAATTATCATAATCCATTTTGGTCTTATAGAAGCCTTTTCTCAATAATTTGAGTTCGAAACTCGAAATAAACATTTTTTTTTCAAAATTTAGGGTCAAAAGTGGTCTTTTTCCAAAGTTCAAGGGTTAGTAGAGCCAAAAGTTCAATTAAGAATGACTTGGCCTATTGATTCCATTGTTTTACACCATGAAGGCTCTAGTGCTTCTTTAATTGGTTTAAATATGTGAACAATTCGAATAACCCTAGTTTAGTGCTAGGTCTAAAGTAAATAAGAAGAAGAAGAAGAAGAAGAAGAAGAAGAAGAGAGAGAGAGAGAGAGAGAGAGAGAGAGAAGAAGGAGAATGGGTTTGGTCTGAGAAGTGTTAGACAGTTTTGTATGCCCTTAGCTTCAATCCGATTTGATGCACTTTTGATATTTAGTGTAAATAAATAAAGTGTATGTTTGATCCATGTTGTTTGGTATAATTCTGTGTAAGACCCTAAAACTGGACATTTGTTGAGACTCGTGTTAGTTTTAAATGTTCACAGCCATTGGATAAGTCTGGGGAGATTTATCCTGCCAAGGCTGATACTGGTGTGCCGCCAAGTGTTGGGATGG
>NW_010729191.1:578681-593757 GCF_000365185.1 Nelumbo nucifera
TGGAAAGTTACACCTGACCCCTAGACTCGATTATGATACTTCACTAGGTGTCGGATCGATCTGTCTTTGATATGCCAATCAGTGAGATCCTTAGCGGGGGTCAAAACCTGGGCATGTTGGGGCTGTCTGAGAATTCATCCGAGTGGGTGATCATAGTGGCAAAATCAACCCCTTTGTCGGACAAAGTTAATGATCAGGAATGCACTCTCTTTGATGGAAACCAAACTGCCGGCAATTGATTTCAATCGTTGGAATTTTGTTTTGCAAAATTTATATATGATATATATATATATACAGTTTCAAAGTGTTTGCAAATGGTTTTAATTCCCGGGATCCATGTGAGTGCAGAGTGTGGCACTATTCCTTGTAGCCGAGGGAGAGGTCTTCTCTTGTCTGGTAGTGCTTGATCATTAAGGGCTGAGAGGTTAAGTGTAAGACAATTTAGGATAATACCTGATGGGCTAATCTTGCACCTGCCCACAGTCCCTGGTTTTTATAAGATGGCTTTGCCTAGGGACCACTTAATGTAAGTGTTGGGCCCATAGGGTCCATGTGATGGGCTCAGGGGTTCATCGAGTTTTTTCAATGAATTCGGTTGGGCCTTGTGATAAAGGCTGGGCCAAACCCATGTGGCTAGTGTGTAGATCAATGCTTGGGTCCCACGCCATACAAAGAAGCCCAACTGGGCAATAGATTGGAAACTAGTTAAGCACTGAATACTTAATGGGCCAAAAGCCCATTTCGAGCTGGGCTGATATGATCACCCATCTATGGGGCGAACTGGGATTAATGTTAGCAAAAGGATTGGGCATTTAACCTTATCCATTCTGGGAGACCAAATTCAAATCAGATTTGAATCTGGTAACCTCCTGATAAGATCAGGAGTAAGCTAACTTAATCTACAGATAGGATTAAGATCATCCCCTATCCAAATACTGATTTGGATTGGGATAACTCCTAATTAGGAGGTTTTTAATCAAGAAGAAAAGAGGAGAAACCCAAGAGTGATAATAATCAGATTTCGATCCTAGGGTTGTGTGCAAGAAAACATCCTATGAACTGAGATAGGATCTCATACACACTCCAGAGAGAAGAGATGCAATTCAGCCATCTTCGTCTCAGGAGCTCTCCTTCAACCGCCGCCATTCTTTCTGACAAGATTCGATCTTTGAAGAAGAAAGAAATAAAGAAATTAGTTCTTGACATCAGTTTTGTAGAAAAGACTAAAAAAAATTTGGTGCTCAGAGTTTCCAGAGGATTCTTGCGAAGGATCTAGTGTGTAGGACGCACTCTGCTGGTTCCGTTCCACATACAACTGTGTCATCTTCAACAGGAGCGGATCTTGGTGTCCTCTTTGGGCGTGAACACCAACTTTGGGAGATACTGCTTCTCTGGATCAAGTATAATCCCTCCCTTCCCTTTTGGTTTAGATCTGGTTCGATTATGATTCAAGTAGGATCCTTGAATATTGTATTCTAAATTTAGGGAATACGATTCCTAGTTGAAAGAAGGTAGGGAAATTTTTGAAATTCGCCCACCCATTTCGCAATTTTTATGGTATCCATTAGATGGATCCTACCATTCTCTCAAGAAGAAGGAAAGTCACTTCTTACAGTCGGCCTACTTTGTATTAATATTGTTTGTAATGGATTACAAAAGACAGAGTTGTCTCTCATTATGTATGGGACACACAACTTAAACTTAGACAAAATATACAACTTAATCTTACTTAAATAGACAAAAGACTTACTATCTATGTACTGTCGATTCTAACACTCCCCCTCAAGCTGAAGAATATGTATCATATAATCCCAAATTGTCACATATGTAATGCTTTCTTCCCCGACCTAGCCCTTTTGTAAACAGACCTGTCCACTGGTTTCCTGCACTCATATGAGTTGTATTTATCACTCCTTTGATCATCTTTTCTCTTATAGAGTGTTATTTTAACTCTAATATGTTTCGTTCTCTCATGAAAGACTAGATCAAAAGTAATGCGGACAGCAGTTTGAATATCACAATACAACTTCATGGGCCTTTAATTGAGAACCCCATTTCTTAAAAAAGTTTTTTTAGCCACACTAATTCACATGTAGCATGAGCCATAGCCTTGTACTCTGCTTCTACATTAGTTCTTGCCACCATTGTTTGTTTTTTGCTCTTCCAAGTTACCAGATTTCCACCAAGGAAGGTGCAATACCTTGTAGCGAACCTTCGGTCAGAAACAAATCTAGCCCAGTCAACATCTATATACCCATCTATCGCAAGAGTTCCTCCACTTTTGTATAACAGTCCACGACTTGGAGCTCCCTTCGGGTACCTAACTATTCTTAGAACTTCTTCCCAATGCAGGACCCGAGGATGTTGCATTAACTGACTCACCATGCTTACAGCAAATGATATATCTAGCCAAGTAATAGTCAGGTAGTTCAATTTTTCCACCAACCTCCAGTACATTCTAAGATCATCAAACTCTTAACTTGCATCAATGCTCAACTTAATATTTGGTTCCATGGGTGTTTCAGTTGGTTTTACACCCAATAACCTTATTTCTTCAAGTAAATCAAGGACATACTTCCTTTGGCACAAGTTAATTCCATGCCTTGATCTTGCAACTTCTATTCCCAGGAAATATTTCAGCTTACCTAGATCTTTTGTGTGGAAGTTATCCTGTAGAAAGTTTTTCATCCTGTCAATCTCATTGCTGTCACTACCAATTATGACAATATCATCCACAAACACCACTAACAAGATTTTTCCAGCTTCTGATTCATAGTTGAACATAAAATGGTCTATTTGACATTATTTCATGCCAAAATTATTCACTACTTCACTAAATCTACCAAACAACACACGTGGAGATTGTTTCAATCCATTAATTGCCTTTTTGAGTCTCCAAACTTTACCATCCTCCTCCTAAGAAACAATCCCTGTTGGATGCTCCAAGTATACTTCCTCAACTAGATCACCATGTAAGAAAGCATTTTTGATGCCAAGCTGAAAGAGAGGCCAATCATACATTACGGCTAAAGAAATCAACACCTGAATTAGTCAACACCATATAACTAAGAATAGCCTTTGGCCACTAACTTGGCTTTCAAATGTTCCACACTACCATTTAGAAGATATTTTATTTTGTAGACCCACTTACATCCAACAACATGCTTACTGGGAGGGAGAGTGGTAAGTTCCCATGTGTGATTGTGTGCTAGAGTAGACAATTCCTCTTCCATTTCTTGCCATCACCCTAGAGAAGTGATGGCTTAATGGACAGTCTTAGGAATGGAAACAAATGCTAACAAGGATATAAAATGTCGATGGAAAGCGGAAAGGTGAGTAATAGAAACATAATGAGAAATAGGATGAGATGTACAACTATGTACCTTTCCACAATGCAATAGGAAGATCAAGGTTAGAAGGAGGAGGTTCAACCACAGGATTTGTTGATGAGGGCTGAATTGGAGGAATGGTCAGTGCTCTTCTATGAGTATACACTTGTGTGATTGGTGGCCTGTCATTATTAACCTGCACTAGAGAAGATGGTGACTAAGATATAATAGGAACCATAGGAAGAGGGCCCTAAACTAGGACTGGAAGTGGAAACATAGGAGCAGGAGGAGGGACATCAACATTCAAGAATAGTGGAACCGACTCAAAGAAAGTGACATCATAACACACAAATGACCGATGAGAACTAGGGTTATAACACATATACCCTTTCTGGGATCTGGAGTAGCCAAGGAAGATGCATTTTGTAGTGTATGCATCTAACTTGTCAAGTCTAGGCCCCAAGTTCTGAACAAAACAAACATAACCAAAGACTCTAGGAGTAAGAGGGAATGGAGAAAGAATAGGAAATAAAACTGAAAAAGGAAATTAACTTCCACGGATGGACATGGGCATCCGATTGATGAGAAAACATGATGTAAGGACAACACCACTCCAAAAACGCTTTGGAACATTCATATCAAACATAATTGATCGAGTAGTTTCAAGTAAGTGTCGATTTTTCTGTATAGTCACACCATTCTATTGTGGGGTATAAGAACGAGAAGTTTGGTGAATTACCCCATGATGCTCTAGGTATTGCTGAAATAGTGTTGAAAAATTGAGAACAATTTACTTCTATCTTTCATAAGATATAGCCATGTCATCCTTGAAAAGTCATCAACAAAAATTACAAAATACTTAAAACCATTGTATGACACTACTTTGTTTGGTCCCCAAACATCTGAATGGACTAAAGAGAAAGGGCTCAAAACACGACTATTAACTCTAGGACTAAAAGAGACTCTTTGGTGTTCCCAAGCTGACACAACACACATTCTAATGATGGAAGATGACTTAAAGATGGGACCAATAACTTTAGAGCCTTGAGCGACGGATGACCATGTCTGTAGTGCCACTGGAAAGGGGTAAGAAATGACTAAAGAGCTACTTTCAGACCACCACCATCAAGATAATACAATCCACTTGCCTCATGCCCTCAATTAATGTTCATCCTCGTCTTAAGATCCTGAAACACACAAGAAGAGGGATAAAAAGTTATAGAACAATTAAGTGACTCGGTTAATCTACTAACAGACATAAGATTAAAAGGGAACTTAGGTGCATTATAAGATAAAGGATAAAGGAAGTAAGATCAACATCACCAACACCACAAATGGGAGAGGTAGAACAATTAGAAAGGGTAACTGTTTGGGATGTAGAAGACTGATGAAGTGAAGAAAATACATCTAAAGTCCCAATTATATGATTAGAGGCTCCAGAGTCAATGATCTTGTGTGAGGGTTTGGAAGCCTAGCAAGCCATACCTAAATGTGCAAGAGTAATTGTGTTCTACTGAGAGGGTGTTTGAAGAAATTTCTCATATACCTCATGTGGGACACTCATCATTACCTTCCCAAAAGCACTAGTAGATGTGGAGGGTGTCTGATCAGCCTGCTGGTTCTCACTAACTTTACCACCACCACTTGTCACAATATGATTAGCCCAAGTGTTGGGTGCACCATGTAAGTCATAACAGAAGTTAATAGTATGTCTCTCTCATCCACAATATATGCATCTCATAGTACCAGTACTTCTTCCTCTACTACGACCTCCCCCTGACTCTTGACCTCCACTACGGCCACCAGTATGTTTAAACATAGGACCACCTCGAGTCTCTGAAAATCCACGACCACCTCCACCCAAGGTTTAAAATTTCATAACGTATCGGCCCGTATCGACCGATACATACTATTTCTATAAGAAACCAATACATGGAACATGTAAAATTCATGTGTTTCATTTCTTTTCGTATATATCAGCCGATACGGGCCAGTATCAGGCCGTTTTGGATCTATATCGACCGATACAATCCCGAAACAGGACGATACAAATCGAATCATTTCGGTTCCCTTTGTTCAATTAATCTATATTTAATACAGAATCTCTCTCATTAACGTCTTTTATTAATTATCTATTTAAGTATAAGTTCTTCATTAATTAGTTAATTACTCTTATATTTAAGGAAGCCAAATTTAAATTTAAATTTGAATTTTAGTGCCTAATTACATATCTCTCATTAATTCTATTAATTAATGACTCTCTCTCTCTCATTAATTTTGTTTTGTTAGTGTAAAAATTATAAATATTAACAATAGAAAGACTCGAACCTTAGTCACCAAATTTTAATGCACATAATTTCACAACTAAAACAGTCCGATTTGTTTGTTGTTATTATATGCATTTTTAGTTTTAAGTCCATTGTTTTTCTTTTCTTAGTGGTGCTTATTAATAAATGCTGAAATTAATTGTTAAAATTCATATATTAATAAATATTAAGATAATTATATCAATTATTTGAAAATTGATGTATATACATTTATATTTTAGTTTTTTTTTATTATTTTTTTCGCATTTTAGTTATTCTATCATTTTTCAACGACTACTAAGTATGTCTTGATATGTCACATTTTATTCTCGAACAGGTTTATATTCAGGTTTTAAACCCACTAAAAACCTTGTCACATCAAGTTGTTCTCGTTGTTGCTTCTATATTTGAACATCTAGAGTAAGAGGATTGATGAAGTATTTTTTGGCAGCACCTTGTTGTTTGGACTACTTCCAGGTGGCCGAAGACTCAGAGGCTGAAGTGGAAGATTTTTCCTGGATGAGAACTTGGAAGTCGAGCTGGGGGGTAGATTGAGTGCCGAGCTAGGTTGATTGCCGAGCTGGGTAGCTCTTTAGAGAAACCTACAAGGAATCAATGTTAGAGGACCTAGGGTGGCTAACCCAACGAGGTCAATCCGATGTTTAAGTTAGTACTCTCGTTGTAGATCGCGAGCTAAAAAATCAGAAAGTATGAGATCTAGAATGTGCTTACTCGCCTCTCTCTTGTGTCATTGGGGTTGGTGCCTTTATATAAGTATTGTTTGGTGTGGGCCTCATGCACCGCATTCGAAATTTTTGGGAGGTCATGCCTAACCGGTACAAGATCCTCGGAGGTAACTGCCATGCATGTTGATCATCCTCCGGAACATTCAGTGTGTGGGCCAACATCCGATAAACTTGGGAGCGTCGGGATATGCATGCCGAATTTGTCGGTGAGCACTTCTCGCAGGTCACCACCTAGTCCCCAGTCAAGTCGGCAAGCCATCGAGGGAGGTCATTTCTCGCGTCGATGTCACTTCGACCAGTGACAAGGTGCTACAGGCTAACCCTGGATGAGGTGCTGCAAGCCGACTTAAGTTGAGGTCAAGGTCGCTAGGTCGGCGTAAAGGCAGGTCACCAGGTTGGCGGTGAAGGCAGGTCGCCAGGTCGGCGGTAAAGACAAGTTGCCAGGTCGGGGTAAAGACGAGCCGCGATTTAGGACTCTAAATCATTACTTATGTTGTGTCTAGGTGTCATCTAGTTGTTCTAAGATGCCATGTATCACAATGGCTGACTCAATAAGCTCTTAGTCGTAAGCGTCAGTCCAATTTGCTTCTTAGATCGGAAGAGTCCAAGTGTTTGCAGCCTTACGCAAGACCTCACCATCTTTGATTATCAGGGCACGAAAGTGAATTCATCCGCTCGAGTAGAGGTGGAGGAGGTACCCCGAGGGCATCTACCTTATTAGGGATGCGACCATCAAGGGGTTCTACAGTCCAACTAAGTACCTTAAGAGCGAAGCTCATCATGCTGTCCTCAAGAAGGGGTTCTGTGTGTTTGTTTTATCAGGTCGCTCCACCTAGGTAGACCTCGACGCAGTGTTTCTCGAGCTGGTTTTCAAAAGAGTAGTCGGCAAGTTTAATGCAGAGCTACGAACCGAGGTGGAGGTCGACCGTGAAGAGATCGACCAAGTTTGCATCCGTCATGATGCTGAAAGCAAACTAGTCTTTCCTTTATTTTTCTTTCTTGTGTCAAATTAATCTTCTTTCTGTCGTTTCTTTTCCTCTCTTTCCTTTTATCCAAAAAATTTTCTAAGTGTGGATTCACTCGAGGTGCCGAACTGGTGGGCTAGGCATAGTTAGGAATAACCCGATGTTGATGTAAGCCGAGGGGCGCAAACACTGTAGGGAATGTATTTGACATGTTTGCACACTGATGAATGCGAACTACTTTTTTATTTCGCTCATGTTGGAGAGGTGACTGGGGTTTAGGTTACCCCTTCCGAAGCGACTAGGGTTTAGGTTGCCCATGCCAAAGCGACTAGGTCTTGTGTGGCGTCGAGTTCTTCTGTCAGCTTGCCACCATAACCCTTAGGCCTAGGGAGTGACTTGTAGTCCACTCTCCTTATTCTTGACTTTGTCCATACTGAAGAGGCGACTAGGTCTAATGTGGTGCCAGGTTTTTTATCAGCTTGCCACCTTAACCCTTAGGCTCAGGGAGCAACTCGTAGTCTACTCTCTTTATTCTTGGCTTTGCCCATGCTGAAGGGGTGACTGGTTGTTAAGGTCGATTCGTAGTCCACTCTCCTTATTCTTGACATTTCCCTTGCCGAAGGGGCGACTTGTTGTCCACCTTAACCCTTATACTACTGGTTGTTAAGGTCGTTCTACTGTTGCCTATTCTACATTGACATGAATACGTTGAGTTTCTCCCATGCTCACATATGGAAATTCATGCTTCATCACATGGAATTTCCGCGCTTCGATCCCAGCGGGAACTGTTGATGGCTCTACTGTAGGGAGAGGGGCGTTCACATGCGGTAGCAGGGTATTTATTTGGGGCACTGGAGATGCTGAGTTCGACCTGAACTTGTCTGATTGTCACAAGGGAGTTCTCTAGTTCATCACAGATGTTTTTGCCCCCTAGTAAGCGGTATTCATTATGGATGTTGATGCTGCTCAAAAGTGCCTTTGAGTTCATAAAAAATGGAAATTAGAAAGTGAGAACTTTAATTTATAAAAGGTGAGATCTTAGCTTTCTATAAGATAAGGACTTAGCTTTTTAGAGGTGAGAACTTAGCTTCTTGTTGTGTTTCCCACAGACGACGCTAATTGATGAAAGGTTTTTTGGTAGCACCCTGTTGTTCGAACTACTTCCAGGTGGCTGATGACTCAGAGGCCGAAGTGGAGGATTTTTTCTGGATGAGGACTTGGATGCCGAGCTGGGGGGTAGATTGGATGCCGAGCTAGGTTGATTGCTGAGTTGGGTAGCTCTTCAGAGAAACCTGCAAGGAATCAATGTTAGAGAACCTGGGGTGGCTAACCCGATGAGGTCACTCCGATGGTTAAGTTAGTACTCTTGTAGCAGATCACGAGCTAAAAAATTAGAAAGTATGAGAACTAGAATGTGCTTACTCACCTCTCTCTTGTGTCATTGGGTTTGGTGCCTTTATATAGGCATTGTTTGGCATGGGCCTCACGGACCACATCCAAGATGCACGTTGACCATCCTCCAAAACATTCAGTATGTGGGCCAACTTCCTAGAAACCTAGGAGCGTCGGGATATGCATGTCGAATTTGTCGGCGACCACATTTTGCAAGCCACCGCTTAGTCCCCAATCAGGTCGGCAAGCCCTCGAGGGAGGTTGCAAGCCAACCTAAGTTGTGGTCGAGGTCACTAGGTCGGCGTAAAAGCAGGTCGCCAAGTCGGGGTAAAGACGAGCCACGATTTGGGACTCCAAATCATCACTTAAGTTGTGTCTTGGTGTCATCTATCTATTCTGAGATGCCATGTGTCACAATGTCATTGGAGGGCCAAATCCGCCATCATCAAGGATGATACACATTAAGCTCATTACGGAGGTTTTTCATGCTTGCATAGTATTCTTCTAAGCTTTGATTACCTTGCTTTAGGTTAAAGTACTCATGGTAAAGTTGGTACACTCTAGTGGTATTATCTTGGCTAGAGTAGAGTTTCTTAGCATGGTCCCAAATTTCCTTAGCTGTATCCAGGAATATAAAATTCACACTAATTTTAGGTTCCATGCTATTCTAGAATTAGGTCATAATCTGTGCATTCTCCTGTTTCCACTTACTAAACCCTAGAGAATCAGAATAGGGTTTTTCCTTTTTCACATGTTTCCTGGCCCCTTTTTCTTGGCTCTCAAAAATACTTCCACAGATTTATCCCATGGAACATAGTTCTCACCATTTAATTTGATAGAGGTCATTTGAACATTTAGGTAATCAGGAGAAATCATAACACTTGTCTTATTATCACTACCCTCTCTAGTTGTTGCCATCATAATAAAATCACCTCACACCACAAAGGAATTCACTTATGATAAGTAAAAGATTGCTGTTGTCATGGGTTCAACACTCAAAAACCCTACTATCACCACACATATCTAGGCATAATCAATGAAAAAGTTCAAAAGGAGAAGTTCTGATATGGCAAAGGGAGAGAAAAGAATACTGAGTTCTAAACTGATTTCTTATTGCTCTGGTACCATGTGAATAATTTGATTAATCCTAGTTCAGTCCTAGGTCTGAAGTAACTAGGAAGAGAGGAAGAAGAAGCAGAGAGAGAGAGAGAGAGAGAGAAAAGAAGGAGAAAGGGTTCGGTCTAAGAATAAAAGTCACTTCTCTTAGTTGACCTACTTTGTATTTATACTCTTTGTATTGGATTTCAAAAGACAGAGTTGTCCCTCATTATGTATGGGACACACAACTTAAACTCAAACAAAATAGACAACTTAACCTTAATTAAATAGAGAAAGGACTTAACTATTCTTGTGCTATCGATTCTAACAAAATACATAATCAGAAATCCGGTAATTGTAGTACAACAACAACTAATCCCAATACATTGCTGGGATATACAAATAACAATTTTGTTCTTACTTTCAGTTCAGCTAATCTTCAGGTACATGTAGAAAGGGAAGTGTTCAACGCTCTTTCATCCCAAACAACTACTTCTCAAGTTATATAGGTGTCACATCAGAAAAAGCAATGCTTCAGAAAACGACCTGTTGTTTGGTACCAAATTTCCATAAAAAATGTTGCTCTTAGTTAGAAGAAACACTAAATTAAATGTTTTCTCAGAAAACAGCCCATTGTTGCGATCGGTGCAATGATGTGGCAACAATGTAGCATCATCTTGGACCTTGGATGATATAGACCAATGCTAAAAATGATGCTACAGCACTGGTACCAAACACAACCAATTCTGTTTTCCCATAAAATAGTTTATGTAGCATCACCTTGGAGGTTGGATAATATAGACCAATGCTGAAAAAGATTCTAAGCAGTAGTAAAAAACAAAACCAGTACTGTTTTCACAGATAACAACCTATGTGGCAGTACTGTTTTCAAAGAAAAAATAAGCACCGTTTTGTAAAATAGTGCTGTGTTACCGGCACTGATGCCAAACTCATGAAGACAAGCGAAGGGATGAAGAATAATATGTGATGAATCTAAACAAAATTTCAGAATTTTAACTATAAGAACAAAGAAACGAAAAAACAGTCATTTCTTTCAGAATTTTAACAGAGAGAAATCTGAACCTTAATTCTTCACCATTAACATAGTTATTACTTAAAAAACAGGGAAAAAACAAACAAAAAAAATTCAATCACTAATTGCCCCTACTAAGAGTATGAGAAGGAAGGAATGAAAAAAGGTCAGATTCTCTCATCGAGTTTGTCGGCCTTGATTGTTGGACTAGTCTCAGATATGGCGACTCGCCCAGTGGTCTTGAAGTCGAATCCACACTGATGCTTCTCTGGGTATCTGTGAATCGAGCAGAATGTGCTCCCGCACGGGCACGTAAAACCCAATAAGCCTACACGCTTCCTGCAGCTAGCGCATCTGTTCACCGTTGCTTTCGAACCCACCGAGGATGCCGGAGGATGAGAAGAAGATGTCGTCGGTGAAGGTGACGACGACGGCAAAGATAAAGAAGGAACCACCGCAGAAGAAGAAGAGAAAGAGCTCTTCTCTAACTTGCGGAGGACGTGATCGCGGTAGCACTTG
Organism: Nelumbo nucifera; assembly: GCF_000365185.1. Next base: position 590,070 of record NW_010729191.1, read on the forward strand.
GAACAGAGGTTCTGGTTTGCCGCTGTCCCAAAGAACCCGCACCCATTGGTGCACAGCTTCGGGTGGTCTGGTCCTTCCAACCTCTCTTCGGAAGCCATCTCCTGCTCTTGTTTTCTGTTGTTTGATTTGATTCGTCTCTGGTTTGGTGTGAGTGACAGAGTGAAGTACGTTGTGTCCTCGTGTCTCTGATTGATGTCTGTAGTTCACCAATCCTTCTACCCCGTTCCATATTATTTATCTTGAAAGGGGGAGAGATTCAATTCGATACGCACAAAAGAATCCAATTTGTACAAATACAGAAACTTCTAAATTCTAATCATAAAACACCGACAAAAACTTGTTTCCTATTTTATGAAAACCAAGTTACTTCAAATCACACTATAAATCATTTATTTATTTATTTTTTTGCTAGATCCATTGGGCCTAAATCTTTACGCCTAGGCCCTGGTTGAGCCGTAAACTGTATGAAGTAATGAAGAATGTATGTAACAAAATGCTATGTAAAATTGGAAGAAAAAATGTTATATAAAATATTACATTCATACATACATTAAGGGTGTCAATGGACCAGTTTTGGTTTGGACCCCGTCCAGTCAAAAAATCAAATTGAATAGATTGTGCAGACCAATAAAACATATTGGATTGTACCAATTCGGTCCAAAATATTGATTAGATTGGATTGGACCGGGTTCATTCATAATAAATTTATATCGGATCGGGTGGGATTAAGGCAATATCTGGTCCATTGATATAATATAAGAATGTAGGTGCCAATGGACTGAGTTTGGATTGAAACCAATCTAAATTAAAAAAGAATTTGAACAGATTGGATGGTCTAGCATTGAACTAGACTAGTCCAAAATGATCCAAAATATTTATTTGATTTGGACCTGGTCCATAAGTTTTCCCAGCACTCGCCAAGGTGATGTGTGGTATAATGGTGTTGGAATGTATTTTGTTGGGAGGAGATCCGGACTCCCCACTGGTGCACTCTTGTATATGGGAGAATGTGCATATGAATGGCAGTTATAATGGTTCACTTTTATAAGGGACATGGGATGATGGGAGACAACGAAAATGGGAGAAGAAGCAAATTTTGTATTTCAACTTTTGGAATGCAATGCAAAATTTGCACCCCAACCATTACCTACGTTCGTTATTGGATTTTTACTTTTTGTAAATTGGTGGGCTGGGCTTGTTTGGGGGTTCTTAGTTTTAGTGTTGGGTTTTGGAATGTTCGAGGTGCTTTGGGCCCTCCTGTATTTTGAGCCCAGATTACAAGAAAAAAACACTCTGCTCATACAACATTCAATCACACATTGGGAATATCTCCTGTGTATATGTCAACATTCGAAGTATCATCACAATATGCCCCTTACTGTGCACATCGTATTGTGAGGGTTCTGATACACCTATTTAAATTGTTTTCACGAAACTCTGTATTTTATTTATTAAATAATATAAAAAAATCTATAAAAATAAAATTTTGAAAAAAAGTTAAAAAATGCTATAATTAAAGTACTGATGCACCCCTAAGGACACATTTTATGGGTATCGATACTTTAAAGTTTAAACCATAATACATGTATGATAAATTTATAGGGAGATGTTTCCAATGTATGGATGGATTCTTATTGAGGAGTTTTTGCTTGCAAGGAATCCTATGTATACTCTCTTCTTGAAGGCCTCCATGGATTGAATGTCTGTTGAACTCCTTGAGTTTATAAAAATCTGCTTTACCTCGAAGTCATTAATGCTCATCTTGACAACGAAGGCATCATTGTGCGGATAGTGGATCCTGTGAGCGTCATCTTGGTGAAGTAGATGACTTACTGCACCTGAGGACACTTCAGCGGATTCTCGTCCTCTTGCTCCAACTCCTGAGCTGAATTCTTCCCCGCCGTTGTGTTGCATCCTGCTATAATTGATCCTCCGGTGATCATGTTGATCACCCCGCGAATCGGCCTCTCCGGTCATGGTGGATCCTGAGGTGGCTGATCTTGATTGTGTCGCCTGCTGGATTTTGGTGCTTCCCTAGGCTGGTCGGCAGGCCGAGCATCTCTCTCATCGTGTTTGATAAACTATCAGAGGTAGCCATGATGGATCAGTTCCTCGATCTCATCCTTCAGATTCTGGCACCTCTCTGTGTCGTTGCCAATGTCACAATGGAAGTGACAATACTTGTTAGGGTTGTAGTTGGCGGGGTCACTCCTTATCCTAGGCGGTCATCTCACATACTCACCTGTTTTTATCTACATCAAGATCTCCCTCCTGTTTGCATTCACGGCAGTGTAATTCTGAGTTTGGATTGGTGGTTTCTGGACCGCTGACCTGATCTGGAATCCCGATGTGGCGACTTGTTTCACCTTCCGTGGGGAGACCGACTTCTCTTCATCGACTTGCTTCCTCACCGCTGCATGCTACTCCCCGCTTCTTCCTCTGGTTGCTTTCTCTTCCGGACAACTATAGCTCTAACCAGGATCCCAATGCCTCTTCTGCTTTTGTTAACTTGTCTGCTTCGGTGAGGAATGCCTCCATAGAGGTTGGAGGGTTGAACTGAATCTACCAGCGTAAGTAGGGGTGGCGGATGTTGTTCACCGCCGTAGTGAGTTGTACTGTCGTGTCAAGGTTAGGGATCTAGAGTCGCTCGAGGTTAAACCTTTTGATGTATTCTTGGAGAGGCTGAGGTTCAGCCGTTGGACCACGGTAGACAGGTCGTGGAGTTGGGGCACCTCTTATTGGTTCAAACTCTTAATCGAGCTTGTGACCAATCCCGAGTACCACATCCGAGTTGTACCTTGGAACATCCCAAGGAATGCCATACTGAGGCTCGTGTCATTCGCCCCATGAAGCTGCATTAGGGCCTGGAAGCTATCACTATGATCTACCAGGTCAGTCATCCTGTCGTACGATTCAAAGCTCAAGGATTTGAAGTCCTTAGGTTGTGGGGCCTTAAGGATCTCTGGTGCTAGCGATGAGGCTCGGATCACATGCGGTTCTACTAGCTACGCGACGACCTGGCTAACCTATCCCTTCTTCTCAGCCTTCTAACGCTGCGACGTGAGTGTCTATGGCGTCTCCTCTTCGATACCTCAGTGGTGTTGTTCCCTTCTGCCCCTGTTGGGGTTGTGGCTTTACTGTTCTCCTCTATTGGGGCCTAGTTCCGATTGTCAGGGCGACGAGGTGGGTCTGGGACCTTGTCCTGGTTTCAATCTTTAGGCTGATGGTTGCCTAGTTGCTGGTTGTTATGGTTGTCATTTTGTTGCTATTGGGGATTTTGTTGCTGGTTCTGTTTCACATTCTGCACTAGTGGTTGTGACTGTTGCGTCTGATGCGGCTGTTGTGGCAAAATGAAAGCAGCAAACCTTTCCTCCCAAGCCCATATCTGAAGATTCATACCATGGACGTATTGTACCAGTTCGTTGAACTGTTGGACGTTGATCTGTTATGGGCACACCATCCGGCAGCGCACTGCGGAGCAGTCATAGGCAGCAGCATGCACGGTAGGCCGCACAGCAGCAGGCACCGATAGCGCGCAACGCGCACCGCCAGGCAGCAGTGCGCACTGCACGGCGGCACGCACCATGCACCCACCCGGCACCGCACGGTAGCGGCACCATATGGCATGCAGCACGCACCGCACGCACTGCACGGCAGCACGCACCGCACACACGCCCGACACCGCACG
>NW_010729191.1:603894-636137 GCF_000365185.1 Nelumbo nucifera
ACGTAAAGGATCCAGGGCTCCTTATCCTAGCTCGGGTTCGATCTAACTAGGAGAGAAGCCGCACTGGTTGCTACCCCATGGAGCCGCACTGGTTCTACCCCATGGTGCTCGAGCTCAACCGGCCTGGGAACCTCGGGCTGATCCGACCTGGGGGCCTCGGGCTCGACCGATCTAGGGACTTCGGTGCTGAAAGTGCATTCCGCGACAAAGTCAGCTAAGGCTTGGGCCTTGATAGCAGTTCGCGGCTTGTACTAGAGGTCGTATTCGCTGAGCTTGATGGCACACTTCGTCAACCTACTAGAGACCTCGGGCTTGAGCAAGACTTGCCTTAGAGGCTTGTTGGTGAGGATGACGACGATATGACCTTGGAGTATGGGCAGAGCTTCCGAGCTACAATGACTAGTGCATACGCCAACTTTTCGATCTCTGGATACCTCGTATCTGCACCCTGCAACATTTACTAACATAGTAGATGGGTCGTTGGACCCGATCTACTTCTCTTATCAGTACCGAGCTGACCACCTCGTCACTTGCGGAGAGGTACCGCTCCAAAACATCACCCTCCTTGGGTCGAGTTAAGACCGGGATATTGGCGAGGTACTTTTTGAGCTTGTCGAACGTGAGCTGGGATTCTTCGGTCCATTCAAAGTGTTTGCTTTTAATCGCCTTAAAGAAAGGCAGGTAGTGATCTGCTGACTTCAACATGAAGCGGCTCAGGGCGGCTATTCGGCCATTCAGCCTCTGAACCTCCTTCAATTTTCGGGGTGGTCTCATGTCTAGGATAGCCTTTATTTTATCCGGGTTGGTCTCAATGCCACACCGGTTAACGATGTACCCTAGGAATTTACCCAAGGTGACACCGAAGACACACTTGTTTGGATTTAGTTTCACGTTAAACTTATGCAGAATTTTAAAAACAGAATGCAAGTCCTGTATTAAATCATTTGAAAACTGAGTCTTGACGACCATGTCGTCTACATAACATTCTACTTTTCTGCCAATTAATGGCTTAAATAATTTATTTACAAGTCTTTGAAAGGTAGCCCCGACATTTTTTAGTCCAAAGGGCATGACTTTGTAACAGTACAGGCCTAGTTCAGTTATAAAGGCCGTGTTTTCTTCATCGGCAGGGTCCATCTTGATTTGGTTATAGCCCGAACAGGCATCTAAGAAGCTCAGCAACTCATGCCTTGAGGATGCGACCACTAGATGGTCGATCCTAGGGAGTGGGAAGCAGTCATTTGGGCAAGCTTGGTTCAGGTCGGTATAATCGACGCACACGTGCCATTTACCGTTGGCCTTCTTTACCAAGACCGGGTTGGCTACCCAACTCGCGTAATGGACCTCTCTGATGAATTCGGCCGCGAGGATCTTCCCGACCTCCTCATCAACTACTCTCTAGTGCTCTGGGGCTAAGTTGCGTTTCTTCTATCTAACGGGCCTAACAGTTGGGATCGTAGAGGCTCCATGATTGAGGTGCCGATTTGGAGTGTCCGAGCTGGGTCCTCTGTCGAAGTTGGGACGGATACAGTCTCTTCTGTGGGTGCAGCTCGCTCCTCGCATTGCTCCGCAGGTCGCTCCAGCTCGAGGTCGTCTGCCACCTTGGCTTTCACTTTGATGGCGGCGACGTAGCACTTACGAGACTTAAGCTGATCGCCTCGTGCCACCCCAACTCCGAAGTCCGTAGGGAACTTCATCGCTAGATAGTAGGTGAAGACCACCGCACGTAGGGCGTGGGTGATGGGCCGACCTATTATGGCGTTGTACGGGGAGGGAGTCGTGACCACCAAGAAGTCATGGTTGAGCCTCACTATGCTAGGCTAGGTGTCGACCTCCACGGGTACAGTGATTCTTCCTAGGGGCCTGACTTCCTCTCTGCTGAAGCCCACCAAGGGAGTATTTGCGGGCTTGAGGTCATTTTCTTGGAGCTGAAGCTTGTCGAATGCCATCTTGAAAAGAATGTCCGCCGAACTGCCGGAGTCGATGAGGACGTGCTTGACTTTGAAGTCGTTAATCCTTATCTTCACGACGAGCGCATCATTGTGGGGGTAGTGGACCCCGCGTGTGTCGTCCTCCGTGAAGAAGATTGGGTCTTCCGTCCTTGGCCGCTTCGGAGGGTTCTAGTCTTCCCTTCCGACCTTGCGGGGCGATGTACGAGCTGCAGCCGAGGTGCAGCCCCACGACAATCGATCCTCTAACGATCACATGGATAGTCCCCCAAACTGGTCTCTCTTCCGGGGGCTGCCTCTGCGGCTGCTCTGCTTGCCTGCTGCTGGATTCGGGAGCATCTACACTTTGCCCCCCTGCCGACTTGCTTTATTATTATTATTATTTTGTACAATGACCGTGATCTTTATGGAAGCTACAATACAAGTTCTTATTCCTTACATTAGGGTCCCCTCTCAGCCGGGGTGGCCACTTCACGTACGGGACATCCTTGATCGCCATAAGGATCTCAGCCCGCTTTGCTTTTAGGGGCGTGTAGTCTGTCCTCTTTGCTGGTGGAGCTTGAAAAGGCTAACCTGGCCTTGCCCCCCGAGCTGAGTCTTTTTTCTTCTTGCTGTCCCCCTAGGTTGAGGACTCAGCTTCCCTTTTTCTTTTTTCASCGACCTGCTCACCCTTCTGGTTGATTTCCTCCTTCGTCCCTATAAACTGGTCCGCGAACTTGAGGAACTCGGTTACAGTCTTGGGTCGATTGACCACTACGTGCCACTTGAACTCTTTGTGCATGATGCCTCTATTGGCCACTGTAACCCGAACTGCGGGGTCCAGGTCGGGTATATGTAAACAAGCATCATTGAACCGCTTGATGTAACTCCAAATAGATTCTCCTTCCCTCTAGACTATGCCAAGGAGGCTCTCTTGGGTTCTTGGGCACCGCTTGTTGGTGACGAAATGAGAAGTGAAGAATTGCACGAATTGCGCCCAGCTTTTTATTGACCCAAGCGCAAGGTTCCTGTACCATGTGCGGGCCACTCCTCTAAAAGTGGTGGAGAAAGCCACGCACATGCAAGACTCACTGACCCTTGTCAAGTGCATCTGTGATTGGAAGGCATCAACATGGTCAATCGGGTCGAACGATCCGTCATATTTGTCTATGGGAGGTAGTTTGAAGTCCTTGGGCATTGGGACAACCAAGAGTTCAGGAGACAGAGGGGATGGTACAGAGAGGAGTGGAGTGGCTTTCGCTTCGCCCAAGCTTACCTCTTCTTTTCCTTTGAGTTCGGGCAAGTAGATCGTTGCAGATAGAGGGAGGGGGAGGGAATGCTGGTGATGGCTGCAGACAGAGGGATCTTGCCTAGAGTCTACGACCAAGACCTCGAACCGGTTCTCCACAAGCGGGGCCACGAACTCAGAAAGCTAAGTGATGCGGGTTTGGTAGGCTAGGACCCTCCCGACCTACTGTGTGGCGAGGCAGGGGTAACTGGTCTTTCCTTCCTCCCGTGGAATGAGACTTGACTCCTGAGAGGATTCTAGGTCTGAGAGGTCTCTCCCCGGTGAGGACGTTCGTTCTGACAGCGAGGCCTGGCTTGTTGTGCGGCCGGATGTCAAGGAGGAAGCGACTGCTGGGTCTGAGGCAGTGAAGGGAACTGTTGCTGGTAGTGATGCTGAGAAACTTGGTGTAGCACTTGCTGCTGATATAGTTGGAATTGCTAGACCTGTTGCATCTGAGCTTGCATAGCTCGCATGCATTGCACCAGGTCTTCAAGCTGGTTTTGGGCAGTTACCGGAGGAACAAGGGAGGGTTCGACGAAGGCAGTTCCAACCGTGAAAGGGAGTGGAGCGTTCACGGGTGCCATTGTCTGAGGCACATTCAGAATGGGAACTCCATCCACGGAGAGGGGGACGGTGAACTATCCAATACACACTGCTGGGACCTGGAGTTGCTCCTCGGCGGTGTTCATTTCTACACTGCGTCCAGCATTGCTGGAGGAGGCCATGAGAACTGAAGTCTGCAAAGTTTTGGTGGAAGGCTTTTTGAAGCGTTCCCATAGACGACGCCAAATGATGGTGCGCAATCTAGTCACTCCTAGCTGTCAGGGGGTCACACTCCAAACTGGTGACGGACGGTACCTGAGAAGAAGAGAATGAAGGATTTCCAGGGGACTCTCCCGGCAGGAACACTCCGATACTTAAGTTAGAACTGTGAGAGAGAAGATTACAGAGAAGATGAAGAAAGCTAGAGTGCAGATAGCACGAATGTAATTACCCCTTGTTCTCTAGAGGTTGGAGTTCTTATATAATGGTGCCCTGTCAAATCTGACATAACCACCTCTGATTCTTTGCCGCAGCCGTTACTTGCCAGGGTTGTGCAGGTCACTGTTGCAGGGTACGGCTCTGTCAAGCGGGGGACACCTCTCAGGTTAGAACTGGCGAGAGACGTGGGTGCAGGGCTAAAAGTTTGGCAGGTAAGGTTGTCAGGGGAGATCTTCCTGTGATATGCCGAGCTGTCTTCCTGCGAGCTACCTTGCACCGAGCTACCCTGTGTTGAGCTGGAGGTGCCATACCGAGGTGATTCTACCCGAGGCGGCCTACTTACGTCTGAGTCAGAATAAATTTATTAGGAGGTTCCCGAGCTCACCCCAAAGTGCCTTGAGCTCGAGGGATTCCTGTCTTGCAGTACCTTGGCTTGGGATGCTTCCATGGAAGAATCTTAGCTCGGGGTGTTCCCTTCTTGGGGAGGATTTCGCGGCTCCTTACTGTGGAGGAGCTCGGAGGCTCCTTTATTTGGGAGGAGCTCGGGATAATCGGAGTGTCATCCGGTGCCGAACTGCCACGTTGGACCTTGGCGGACTGGTTGCGCTGAGCTGTCACTTATGCTGAGTCACGCCCACGTGTCCCCCTATGATGAGGTCGGGGCAAATCACCCTCCATCAGTATCCTTGCCATGAAAGTGAGTTCGAAGGTTCTACCCCTGATTTTAAGAGCTAGAAACGCTTCCCGGTCGCTTGATTCTACTAGAGTAAGATCAGAAACCAACAAAAGAAAGAAAAAACCGAAGGCACCGGTGAGCTTCGTCGTTAACGGGGGAATTTCCTAGTTTCTTGCTGCCAATGGCTTCATCGTTCACAGGGGCACCGGTGTGGAGTGAAAGCGCCGGTTAACTTCTGTGCTAGAGTTCGAAATGAGGAGCGGATAGGGAGGGGGAGTTTGAAATGTGTGAAATGAAAATCTGGTTTTTGTATTTTTGTGTCCGGTTTAACCGGATTCCATTAGTTGACGGCCAAATCTTTGTTAATGTTATCCACCCTGCTTGGTTGAACGTGATTGGCGGGTTCACGTGTTCAGTGCACCCATGGGTGCACAGAACACGGACTAAAATGAGTGCTGTTTCTCAAAACAGCAGTTGTGGCAGCACCGTTTTCAAACAAAAAATAGGCACGTTTTCTGAAATAGTGTAATGTACCAGGCACCAATGCCGAATACCTATTTAATGAAGACAAGCAAAGTGGCGCAGAGAAAAAAAATAATACGTGATGAATGTATTTATGAACAAATTTTCAGAATTCCAACTATAAGAACATGAAAAGGAAAGGAATGAAAAAACATAGTTATTTCTTTCAGAACTTTAACAGAAAGAAATCTGAACATTAATTCTTCACCAGTAACATAGTTATTACTTAAAAAACAGGGAAAAAACAAAATATTCCAATTACTAATTGCCTCTGCTAAGAGTATATGAAGGAAGGAATGAAAAAAAAAGCTCAGATTCTCTCATCGAGTTTGTCGGCCTTGATTGTTGGATTGTCTCTGATATGGCGACTCTTCTAGTGGTCTTGAAGTCGAATCCACATTGATGCTTCTCTGGGTATCTGTGAATCGAACAGAATGTGCTCCCGCACCGGCACGTAAAACCCAATAAGCCTACACGCTTCCTGCAGCTAGCGCATCTGTTCACCGTTGATTTCGAACCCACCGAGGATGCAGGAGGAGGAGAAGAAGATGTCGTCGGCGAAGGTGACGACGACGGCAAAGGTAAAGAGGAAACCACCGTGGAAGAAGAAGAGGAAGAGCGCTTCTCTAAGTTACGGAGGACGTTGTCGCGGTAGCACTTGGAACAGAGGTTCTGGTTTGCCGCTGTCCCAAAGAACCCGCACCCATTGGCGCACAGCTTCGGTTGGTCTGGTCCTTTCAACCTGTCTTCGGAAGTCATCTCCTGCTCTTGTTTTCTGTGGTTTGATTTGATTCGTCTCTGGTTGGTGTGAGTGACTGAGTGAAGTACGTTGTGTCCTCGTGTCTCAGTTTGGTCTGTAGTTCAATAATCCTTTTACCCCGTTCCATACTATTTATCTTGAAACGAGGAGAGATCCAATCCGATATGCACAAAAGAATCCAATTTGTACAAATAGAAACTTCTAAATTCTAATCATAAAACCCCACAAATAAAGATCCAATCCTTTTACCACATGAAGAATACTTGTCATTATTTTCTTTTGGTTTTTCTTGTGACTTTCTCCCATCAACTTTTGATTTATGAGACCGCAGATTAACTTTAGACTGAAAGGCAGATTCAACCGAATTTTCATTCTGCCTATCATGCCTATTTTCATGTCTCGAGAGAGCCCATTAATTCAGTTGGTGATAGTGTTTCTAGATATTTTGTTTCTTGTATCACCGAAATTATTGCATCATCTCTCTGTACAAGAGATTAGAATTTTTTCGACTATTTTCTTGTTAGAAATAGTCTCTCCATAGGCTCTCATTTGATTTACTATTTCTTTTATTCTACAATAGTAATCCTTTGCAGCCTCATTATCCTTCATCTTAATATTTTCAAAATCCCTTCTAAACTTCTGCAATTTAACAGTGCGTACCTTGACAGATCCTCGAAACTCCTCTTGCTGTGTATCACATACTTCTTTTGCAGTTGATGCGCCCATAATTCGAGGGAATATCTCCTCAGTCATTGCTTGCTGCAAGCAGAATAGTGCTTAACAATCCTTTTGTTGATTCTCTTCATAGATCTTCTTTTGATTTGCTGAAAGAGTAGAGGTGTCTTCAGCAATGCAGAATCCTTCCTCAACGATTCTCCATAAACTTTGTGACTGAAAATAGGTCTTTATTTGATGGACCAGAAGTCATAGTTTTCTCCATTGAAGATTGGAAGAGAAAGGGTGGAACGATTGGCTTCTGCACACATAATGTTTAGAAGAAATCACGCCCAAGAGATTGATCGAACGAGCTCTGATACCACTGATGGTTTGCGGATGACAGTAATAGTAAAAGAAAACTGTAAAATATATAATAGAAAAGAGAAAAAAGAGCTTAATAGATCGAGAGAAAAAATTCTGTAGATGTATTCTGTGGTTTCTCTAAGATGTCTGAATCAGTACAGAAGAGAGGATTTTATAATAGATGGAGTCGATTGAAGGTGAACCAACTTACATTGAACGAAGACTGTCATTAACACCTTGGGAGCATAATCGAATAACTTTGGAATTATTTGACTTTGAAAGATGCAACGACGCACATTGGAATGAAGCAAACTTTGAAGAGAGCTTTACTGTTCTTCGAGAGAACTGATTCAATGATTCTTGGAAATGTGTAGCAACATTCAATAGAAGAACATGGTGAAAAAGAAGGGGAGAGAGAGAGGATGAAGGGGACGAGGGTAATATTGGGTTTTGAAAAAGTTTTATAGGTGACATGGGATCACATGTGCACAGATCATGACGGAGCATTAACGGAAGCTAACGGTAGGAGTATAAATAGACAATTGTTAGAAATAGTAGGGGTAGTGTTAGACAATAGTCAAACAGTAAAAGTACAGTTAGTCAATTTCACAGACAATAGCGGTAGTTTAATAGATTTACCCTCTTATTATTTATATACATGCACCTGGATTGTTTTACACTTCTGCCTTAACTTTTTTTATTTGGTGCCACTAATAAATCTTTTTTTTTCTGAATTGATGATTGTGAGAATGGATTCTGCGTCAATGCTGAAACAAACCAACATACTGAATTAAAAAAAAAAAATTGTTTTTATCTTAGATTTGGTATGCATGCCTAGTACCACCTTGCCACTATTGATGATGAATTGTAAGTAAATGTTTAATTTTACCTTCTCGAGAAATTTCAAACTTTTCATCTTCACTTAATTAATTGTAGGTGGTTTAATAAAAAAAAAATTACTTGCAGGTGTTACTCTCTGCTTTTGTCCTTGATTTTCTTCTTTTTTTTTTTTTTCTGCGTGTTCTACTACTTGTAATTTTCTTCTCGAGTTTTTGGTTCTACCTCAATGGATGATTTCCATCAATAACAACTGGTCTTCCTTAACATCCCCTATGAAGGCCAAAATGTTGGGGTCGATTTAGTTGATATCTATCTTTGTCGCTTTTCCATCATTGATAGGATCTTACCCTAAGACTTATAAAAGGTTTATTTGTTGATGATCTTGACCAGGCTTTATTTGCTCTTTGAGGTCTAAACCCAAACAATTTACGCATTTTCCCCTTCAGTGTGGTTATTTTACATTAAGATTCTGTTACCAAGATGATTTAGACCGCATCTGTTAATACTGCGCGTTCTTCCTCTTTTGGCGTTCCTAGTTCGTCTTTTACCAACTCTTGCCCATCGCACCCTATCTCATCTTCTAACATCATCTTGCTATGTGCGCCCCTTCCCTACATATTTTTATCATGCAAATACATATAAAATAATACAAAATACAAGTCTTTTCACTCTACATATTTGTATTTATACTCCTTCCAAATTTAGCCTAAGTAATTATGGATGATGAAGGGATACTTGGTAGGCCTTAGATCTCACCATGTGGCATCAGCCAAATCAAATCCTGGCCGCACATCACCAACTACTTCCAACCACTCTTAAGGCAAGGTTAGTTATAAAAGGGGGTATTCATCTTAAGGTAATCAAATTCAGAATTCCAAGAGAATCATCCTTGGCAATTAAGGACTAAGCTTTGAGCTCTCGTCTCTTGCCTGGTCTGACCCCTCTTAAGCACTCGGCTAACTTGACTGTCATAGTCTCCCCCTTGGGATAACACCCGGGGCATCTGACGTGTGCTCTTCTCTTGTTTACAGGTCAGACCTATCGGCCTCGAACACCAGTGAAATCCCCTTGTTGCCATTGGCCTCATATTTGGCAGCAACAATTGGCATCGTCTATGGGAACCTTTTCAACATTAACCTCTAAAGACAACCTAACTTAATCCATCAAGTTTCCAACATGGCTGATAAGCAAGATAGCACTCATATTGCTCAGAACCTAATTACGATGGACCAATTAAAGTTGGTTCTGGATAGGCTGGACAACCTAGCCTAGTGGTTGGATGAGGTATGGCATTCGACAGGAGGCCGCCCGTAGGGTGGCCACCCCGTCGGAAGCCAGGGGCAATACAATGGATGATCCTCCCATGCACCAACGGGCCAACGCTTGATCAGCCAGGAGAAGGCCAACCCCTCAACATCTAGTAGTAGCAGCTAACGAGCTAGCAAGCCCTGTCAAGGACCTCTTGGTCCCACGACAACCACAAGGACTACGATCACCATCATCACCACGCGGAGAGCAACCGGGACGACATCAGGCACACCAGCCACTATAGTCCCCCTCCGAGGTCTAGAGGTTGATGCTACGCCTCTCCCCTACCAGTGTTTGACCATTGCGATCTCCATAATGACCCTCGAGCTAGCAAGGCTTAGGATGTACTAGCATTTGAGCACTCCAGGAATAGGACCAACCCGTCCCACATGATATAAAACCTAGACGAGGTCCAGGCCCCTATTGACCAATGTCTTGGTGACCTTCAGGCATAGATAGGCACCATCCAACATCAGATTCGACAAGTGAAGGAAGGCCGAGGTGATGCCTCAACTAGTCAAAAACTCTCATCTACCCGGATGGAGGCCTCCACCGACTCCATTACTTGGGAGCCTCTCCCACATAACCTCAAGGCTCCCACTCTGGAGACCTATGATGGGAGCATAAATCCAGACAACCACTTGGAAAGCTTTGGAGCCCTCATGCTCCTCTATGGGTATGCTGATGCCCTGATGTGTTGAGCCTTCCAAGCCACCTCTAAGGGAGTAGCACGCAGATGGTTCTCCACACTCTCCCCTCGGTCTGTCAACTCTTGCGACCAGTTTGTAGATCTCTTCCTCTTCTAACTTTGTTATTAGCCGACAACGTCATATGATTGTCGTTTCCTTGATGTGCATCAAGCTGAAGTGCGGGGAAAGCCTTCGCGTGTACATGGACCGATTCAACTGGGAAGAGCTTGAAGTAAGGGATCTTAACCCCTCAATCTCCATGCACGTGACCATCAGTGGCCTCTGGCCCAGACCCCTCAGCTGATCCATCTCCAAGACTCCACCCAGGAACAACATCAAGTTCTTGAAGAAAGTCCAAAAGTACATTTCCATCAAGGAAGCAAAGGCTGACGCCAGCTGTGGGGTCATAGACAAGAAAAGGAAGGAAGGGGATGGCCATGACCATGGCCACATGAACAAAGACAATGAGAAAAAGCCATTGGCCCCTTCAACAAATATACACCACTAAATTCCACCCGAACACATATACTCATGCAAGTAGGTAAGGAGGAATACATGATGTGGCTGACCAAGCTGAAGAGGAACCCTAAAAGAGGTAACCCCAAGAAGTATTGCAAGTACCACCGCGGTACTGGCCACGATATTGAGGACTGCTATGAACTCAAGAATGAGATCGAGTCCCTCATCCGCCGTGGGCACATGAAGGAGTATGTTGGGGGCGACACCGACTCTTCATCCTCGCAGTAGTAGCAACAAGCTGGGCCCTAGGCCCATCACCCCCAAGTTGGAGTTATTGAAGTCATCGCTGGGGCCTTGGCCTTGGGTGGAGCATTTGCCTCAGCCCGGAAGGCATACACCAGGCAATACAACGCCCAGAACCTGGTGCTGTCAACCCTCAATTTTTGCTTAGGTCTCTGCATCCAAAAGAGGTTGGTCTGATGGAGGGGGGAGATGCAATCTCAATAACATCCTCCCATTTTTCTAGAAAATATGAATTCCTAATCCACTGAGCAGCAATGTTTCTTTGTTTCAAATTCAAAATTATATTAAAAAAAAAATAGAGAAGGGAAATCTGGTATTCACACTGATAAGAGAGAGGGATGCCTAACTCCTTCCCTCTCTCTCTCTTAACTTACCCAGAATAGCCGTACCTTGGCCGGATGGTATGGAGTCATTATTAACCCCAAAATATTTTACCAAATGCAATTTCGGGAGACCCATCACTCCTAGTTATGTATTCTGGTGGGTGACGACTCCATATATTTATCCATGGAGTGAACAACTGGAGGAATATTTTCCCGATGTTCATAGGTGCTTAAATGGCCAAGGCTGGAAGACACCATCTCCTTCTTTGATGATGACCTGCAAGGGGTCACATTGCCCCACAACGATGCATTGGTGGTGTCTATGACTATCACAAATTACATGGTGAAGAGAATCCTCATAGACAGTGGCTCCTCGGCCAACATCTTGTTCATCGACAGATTCGAGAAGATGCAACTAACACCAGATTGGCTACAAAGGGAAGATCACCTTGCTAGTCACAGTAGGGACCGAGCCTCGGTAAGTCACCTAGATGACCGAGTTCTTGGTTGTAAAGATACTCTCCCCATATAATGCCATGATAGGGAGGTCATCCCTTCATTCACTCAAGGTGGCCATCTTGTCCTATCACCTCACCATAAAGTTCCCCACTGAGCATGGCGTGGGAGTAGTCAGGGGAACCAACAAGCTGCCAAACAATGCTATGTTGCAGCACTAAAACGTAAGAACAAAGAAGCTTTACCACTAAAAGAGCTTGACCTCAGGGATGAACCAGCGAGATGAGGCCAGCCGGCCAAGGACCTCATCTTGGTTCCCCTAGACAAGGCCGAGCCCGAAAGGACGGTACGAGTTGGGTCACGCCTCCGTCAAAACACTTTTCGAACTAGTAAACTTCCTCAAAACTAACGTCGATATCTTTGCTTGGTTTGTCATTGATATGCAAGGAGTTGACACATCGGTCATTACTCACAGGCTAAGCATGGACCCGAGCTATAGGCCAGTTCGACTAAAGAAGAGGAACTTCACACTAGAGTGATGGAAAGCCATCGGAGTTACGGTGGATTAGATACTCGATGTCGGCTTCATCCAAGAGATCTCAACAAGGCTTGCCCCAAAGATAGTTTTCCTTTGCCGAGAATTGATCACCTTGTCAATTCCACCACAGGGTACGAGTTGTTAAGCTTCATTGGTGCTTTCTCCGAGTACAACCAGATCAAGATGAAGATGTACCCCGGTGACGAAGAGAATACCTCGTTCATCATCGAGCACAACACCTACTGTTACAAAGTAATACCTTTTGAACTGTAGAATGTCAAGGCCACCTATCAACGGCTGGTGAACAAGATATTCATGGACCAGATGGGGAGGAACATCGAGGCCTACGTCAGCAACATGGTGGTAAAGAACCTGAAGACTAACCAGCTCACCTCGGACCTCGACGAGACCTTTGGGGTGCTTAGGAAGTACAACACTAAATTTAACCCCAGCAAGTGTGCCTTTGGTGTCACCTTGGGCAAGTTTCTAGGCTTCATGGTCACTCAACCAGGCACAGAGGCCAAACCCAAAAAGATACAAGCCATACTTGACATGGAGCCCCCTTAGTCGATCAAGGAAACTCAGAGACTCACCGACCGAATTGCTGCCCTCAGCCGGTTCATGTCAAAGCCAATCGACTACTGCATACCTTTCTTCTAAGCTTTCAAGAAGTTGAAGGACTTCCAATGGACTGAGGAGTACAAGAAAGCCTTTTAAGAATTGAAATCCTACCTCGCATCGCCTCCTCTACTCATGCAGCCCCTCCCAGGAGAGACCTTGTTCTTGTACCTCTTGGCCGGGGATGAGGCCGTCAGCTTAGTTTTGGTACGAGAAGATAAATGAATTTAGAGGTCAGTCTGTTATGTTAGTAAGGTCCTCTATGATGCTGAGACCAGGTACCCATAAGTGGAGAAGATAGCCTTCGCACTAGTAGTATCGGCAAAGAAACTGAACCCCTACTTCTAGGCTCACAACATCTCGATACTGACCAAACAGCCCCTCAAGTCAATACTCTCCAAACCATAGACCTCGAGTCTGCTAACCAAGTGGGCCATCGAGCTATTTGAGTTTGACTTACACTAACAGCTGAGGCCTGCAATAAAATCATTAATGTTGGCAAACTTCTTGGTTAAATGCACTTTCAGCCTTGCCCTCGGTCTGGCCCCTAAAGAGGACAAGAGACCTCAGCCCACCTAGACTTTATTCATGAATGGATCCTTCAATGCCAAAGGGAGCGGAGCCGGCCTCATACTTCTCACCCCAGACAACAACAAGTTGGAGTGTGCATTGTAGTTCATCTTCCTTGCATCCAATAATGAAGCCAAGTACGAGCCCCTGCTCACCGACCTATAGCTCATCAAAGACCTCGAAGCCAGGCACATTGAAGTCTTTAGTGACTAACAACTAGTTGTGAACCAAGCGAACGGGGAATATGAAGTCAAGGAACCAAATGTGGCTAAGTACTTGGCTAAAGTTTGACAACTGATAAACCATTTCCAACGCTTTGCCCTACACCAAGTCCCACGGGCCGAGAACACAAGAGTCGATGCCTTGTGTAAACTTGCAAGTTGTTTGGGATCGACCCTCGGCCGCATAGTGCACATTGAGAACTTAGCACAGCCCAGCATTGAAGAGAAGCAAGTGTATCCCGGCCAAGCCAAGCCCTATTGGATGGACCCCATCCTCGCCTACCTACAACGTGAGCAGCTGCCATCCGACAAAAATGAAGAGAATGAAGAAAGGAAGGCTCGATGGTAGTCAGCCCACTACGCCCTGCTTGAAGACAAGCTATACAAAAGGTCCTTCACTTTGCCTTACCTCAGATGCCTCCGCCGAGAGGAGGGCAAGTACATACTCTAAGAGATCTACGAAGGCATCTGCGACAACAACCTGGGGTAGAGCTCTAGCACAAAAGGCACTTAGGCAAGGATTCTTTTGGCCCACCATTCAGAAGGATGTTATCAAGCTAGTACAGAAGTGCGACCAATGCTAGAGGCATTCTTACATCCTCCATCAGCATGTGACGACCCTCAGCAGCCCCTGGCCCTTTAAAAAATGGGGAATGGACCTCCTCAGACCATTCCCCCCAACCACTAGGAATAGGAAACACTTCATCATTGTAGTAGATTACTTCACCAAGTGGGTCGAAGTCGAGCCCTTGGCAACCATCATGGCTAAGACGATGCAAAATTTCTTCTAGAAGATTATCATTTATCATTTTGGCCCCCCACATGCTCGTCACAAACAACGATTGACAGTTCAACGATGTGAGGTTCAGAGAATAGTGTGGAAGTCTGGGGATATGACAATAGTGTGAAAGTGTGGAAGTCGGCTACCACCAAACCAATGGGCTAATCGAGGTCACTAATAGAACCATCCTGGATGGATTGAAGGTGAGACAAGATAGAGCCAAGGGACTTTGGGCATATGAGCTATACAACATTTTGTGGGCCTACTTAACGCAAAATATGATGAACAACACACTAAGAAAATAACACTACTACATCAAGGCAAAGGCACTTCATGACCTCGGCTGTGTACCATTCACTAGGCCTCGGCCACACGTGAGTCCAGTCTCTAAGTCCCTAAGGAAGAACACACTAGGAAGGCTAAGGTAATTGCCTCCCTTCCTTTTCGCTAAGGGAGAGGGTCTTGAGACCTCAATGATAAGGGTCGGCATCGGCTTAACAACCTTAAGGTGAAATGCCTTTGAGAGTAGCTAAGTCATGAGTTACAAATTTCTTACCAAAATATGCCCCTTTGGGGGAGGTATCAACTCCTTGCGTAAGAGAAAAGGAAAAGCGAGAAAAATAAAGAAATGACACAATTTTGTCAAGAAACTCAATTTGGCAAAAAGATTTTCGTACATTCATTCAATATATTTAATTTTCTTTACAAAAAGAGGCCTTTGATAGGGGAGGTCGAGCCCCTTAAAAAAGTATGTCAAAACAAAAAAAAAAGAAACAAAAAAAACTGTTCAAAGGTCACTGAAGAAGGGAGCCTCGGCCCTATCCAAGCATCCTCACTCGGCCTCAATGTCGACATGCTCGTCGGTCGCCGCCCCCTCCTGCATGGGTTGTTCAATGCCACCCTAGCCCTTGGCCATGCCTGCCACCTCGGCTGCTTGCTGGCCTGGAAGGCGAGGACCCAGCTGGCTAACGTTGAAGTCGGGGAAGAATGCCAATGCCTGAGCTCGGGTATCCTCGATCCCCTCCAAATAGGAAGAGCTACTGAACTTAGCCAGCACCTCCTTGTAGGCCTTTGATGCCTTGTACTCCTCTATGGCTCGGGCAGACAACTCCTAAAGCCTTTGCTCTGCCTCATCTAGTGAGGCCCTGGCGGCCCTTAGCTACTCCCTCTTGGCCGCCACGTTGTCCTCGAGCTTCTTATGACACTTGTGTTCCCTATGAGCCATTTTGGTAGCGGCCTCTCAACTGGCCCATTCCTCGGCCAGTTGGCACTTTAGCTATTCGATCTCCTCTTGCAACATCCGCAATTTTGTATCATCACATCCATTTTATTGCAGAGGCCGACAACGCAAGAAGATGTCTACGAAGATACAAGGAATCCATGTCAGCTAGAAAAATCTAAGTAAAAAAGTAGTGTCATAAAGCAAGTGAAGGTTCATTCTTACCTTGGCCATCTTGTCAAGCTACGTGTCTCATACAGCCTAGGGGGAGACCTGGGTCCATGACTGCCAATCCCCAGCTGGAAGCATGCCAGTGATCAAGGTGTAGTAGACGCCTGCATTGCTTAGAGAGTCGCCCTCCCTAACACTTTAGTTCAGGCAGAACACCCTACGCACCACTAGTGGGATGTCATCCCGCGGGTCCGAGGAATGAGGCCCCAACTGCCGAGATCCTCCTAAAGCACCTTCGGCTCTGCGGTCCCTCACCGCAACTTTCTTCTCCCTCAAGCCTTGAGGGGAATCAGCTAGTTGCTTAGGAATGGCCATCTTCCTCTTCTCGGCCTCGGCATTCCCCTTTGGCCAAGGGGGTTCCCACTCGTTTAGCCTCCATGAAGGCCCCTCGACTAGGCCCTTCTTGGACTTTGCCATTACTGCTTGCAGAAGTCTCTCCTTTAAGCCACCGTCCATATCTGCAACCAAGGAAGATGACCAACGCTACAAGAAAGGAAATGAACATTAAACAAGTGACACAACTAGTCGACGGAAGGAGTGCCCATACCAAGGGGGAAGGACTGAGGCCAGCCAACACCAAGCCCTTGCCTATCACTAAGGGTCCAGCATGAACCATTCCAGTTAGCCAAATCCAATTCATCATGGCCGACTCCTTGTTGCTATACGGCCTAATCCTCTTGACCAATGAGTTTGGCATTCCCTAGTCAGACCAGAAGGACCATCCTTGTGGACATCTAATGAAGAAAAACTTCTTCTTCTAGTTGTGGACAAATGACGGGTTGTCTACTACCCTACCCCATCGGTCTTGGAACTACCACAAACCTTCCCCATTAAGACCAACCCAAACTAGACACCCCTTCGCATTGTTTCACGCATGGCCTCGATCGGTCAACACCAATGCCCATCCCGTGTACGGACGTGCACCGGATGACCTCGACACTCATATGGGGAACGGACGACGAACGCAGACGTTCCAGACCTGTGCCGACCATGATCACGCGTTTTCAGCCCATAACGATTCTCTACTAAGACGGGGAAAGAATAGAGAAACTATTTCCACATAGCCGAAGCCGAGGACTCCGCACAACATGCCATCTGACATCGACCACTACGGCCTCGAGAGTAGGGGGCAAGTGATGAAGGGATACTTGGCAGGCCTCAGATCGTGCCACGTGGCATCGACCAGATCAAATACTGGCTACACATCATCAACTACTTCCAACCACTCCTAAGGCAAGGTTAGTTATAAAAGGGGGTACTCATCTCAAGGTAAGCATATTCAGAATTCCAAGAGAATCATCCATCCTTGGCAATTAAGGACTAAGCTCTGAGCTCTTGTCTCTTGCCTAGTCCAACCCCTCTTAAGCATTCGGCTAACTTGACTATCGGAGTCTTTGCCCTTGGGATAACACCCGGGGCCTCTAATGTGTGCTCTTCTCTTGTTTAGATGTTAGACTGCAGACGTGATCAGGTTTGGAGGGATTTTCGAAGCCCTTGGGTTGTTTAACATTTATATCTTCTCAAAGTTCACCATTAAGAAAGGCATTGTCAAAATCAATTTGGTGAATGCACCATTGTTGACAAACCGCAAGAGAGAGAAAGGTACAGATGGTTATCGGTTTCACAAATGGGCTAAAAGTAGTAGTGAAATCAACACCAAGAATTTGAGTAAACCCTTGTGCAACCAAACGGGCCTTGTATCGGCCAATGGTGCCATCGACCTTCCGTTTTACCTTATAGATCCACTTGGTTCCTACCACATGCA
The DNA here is from genome assembly GCF_000365185.1 of Nelumbo nucifera. The sequence continues at coordinate 621,391 of NW_010729191.1, forward strand.
TATGAGAGGAGTATGGTACAAGACTCCAAGTACCGTTATTGATGAGGGTGTTGAATTCTTTTGTCATAGCCTTACGCCAATGAGCAGATTTTACTGCTTTGGAATAGCTAGATGGTTCAACAGTCTCATCATGTAACTGGGCCAACAATGACTGAGGTAAAGGATACTTGGTAATTAGATGAGAGTGAGGAGGAGAGAGTCGTCCATCGACCGAGTAGCCATATTGTGTTGGCAAGAAATTGCATAATTCTAAGGTGTTATAGGAACAATGTTGTCAAGAATATCTTGAAGAGGATGTGTTCCACGAGGTCCAATGTCGGGGGAGGTGAACCCTTCTTGAGATGCCGATGTGCTACTAAGACTGCCAGTACTCATGGAATTTGAAGTAGATTCAAACCGCGATGAAGAAGGTGGAGCCAATGATGGAGGTGTGCTGGGAGTAGTGCTAGATGAGATGGGAGACTGCAAATAAATTATGGCTAGATGAACCGGATCTAGAGAAGAGACCGTAGGTATGCCGGGAAAATTGTGTTCATAAAAAATGACATGGCGTGAAGTATAATTTCATCCAGTAGGAGGATGCAAACACCGATAACCCTTGTGTTTATCGCTGTAGCTGATGAAGCTGCACTGCTTCGAGCAATAGTCAAACTTGTGCCAGTTGTGTGGTTGAAGAAATGGGTAGAAAGCACACCAAAAAATCTTAAGGAACCGATAGTCTGGAGGAGAACCAAAAAGAATCTTGAAGGGAGACTTGTGGCAGAGAGTGCTGGTCAGAAGCTGGTTAATTAAATAAATTGTTGTAAGGGTAGCATCTGCCCAGAAGGAAAAGGGGAGCGACGAGGAGGCCAATAGAGACAATGTTGCTTCGGTGACGTGGTGATGTTTCCATTCAGCATTGCCATTCTATTTGTGTATGTGAGGGAAAGCAAGCTGGTAAGTGATGCCAACAAAGTCCGAGTATGTAGAGTGTTTGCAATGTTTCTGTTCAACATTGCCGTTCTATTCATGTATGTGAGGGCAAGCGAGTTGGTGAGTGATGCCAACGGAGTCCAAGTATGTAAAGAGTTTGCGATATTCTCTACCGCAATCAGATTGGGAAGCTTTGATTTTAGTGTTAAATAAAACTTCAACATGACACTTAAATGACAAGAATACATCAAAAACATCCGACTTCCTTTGCAAAGGAAATAACCAAGAAAATTTACTATAAGCATCAATGAAAATTACATAGTAACGAAACCCTACATTAGACAAATTGGGATTGGTTCCCATACATCAGAAAAGACCAAATCTAATGGACCGGAAATAATTGTAGACGAAGGGGGGAGAGATAGCCTATGACTTTTGCTTAATTAACAAGAATCACATACTATATTGGTGCTGAAATTAAGTTGACCTTCATATAGTAACCCAAACTATGACACTACTTGCCTCACAACATGCATAGCTGGATTTCCGAGCCGCTTGTGCCAATCACTGATGGAAACCCGTTCACCGACTAAGGTTGAAGGCTTATTCGTACTAGTCATGCTTCTTGGAAATTGATAGAGACCGCTTCTACTGGGCCGTCACGGTAGTATTTTCCCCATATAATCCTTTAGAAGAAAACAATCACCATGAAATTCAAAATATAAATTGTTATCACGAGCAAACTTGGGAATGAAGAACAAATTTTTAGATAAATCTGGCACATGAAAGATATTGTTTAAAGCAAACTGATGAGTAGCAGTGTTAATAACATGGGAACCAATATTCTTAATTGCCAAACTTGAACCGTTTCCCACTTTAACTTGGTCGGTTCCTCCATACTTGGAATGAATCTATAGATTATCAATATCGGGTGTCATGTGATGTGTGGCACCACTATCTGGATGAAGGTTGGGTCGAAAGACGATTGGGTGGAAGCAATGCTGCTGTTGTAGGCGGTTGGTTCCGTCTCTTCGTTCTTGAAATTTAAATCATAGCACCGATGACATTTCACAGCACCATGTCCCGATTCATTGCATAGTTGACAGACAATTGGATTGTTGCGCCCTCTACTTCCATTATTTGTGCAGTTGTCTGAAGAACCATACCCCTGCCTCTGCCATAGTTATTCCTAAGAGCAATGTATAGGTTGTTGTTTAGATTCATATTCAACTGCCAATCCGACAATTATGTAAAGAATTAAGTCACTAGTGTTAATGGGTTCGACAACTGCAGATAGACTATTAGCTATAGATCTAGCTTTCCGAACATATTCAGAAATAGGCATACCTCCTTTGTTGAGATTCTGGAGTTGTCTCCTGTACTGAAGCAATCTAGAGCAGGAATAGTTGGTAAAGGACTTAACGAGGGCATTCCAAACATCGTGAGACGATAGATGTCTTACTACTTGTGCAAACACGTTCCTTGTGAGAGACGCAATAATCCAAGAGAGTGCCAACTAATCTTTCTCAAACCAATCTGAATATGTTGGATTGAGGATCATTCGACTGCCTTCAATCAGATCTTGTATATATTGTGGTGGTGCAGCAATTGATCTATCTACATACCCCATTAATCGGTTTGTGTAAAGGATCGACAGAAGTTAGGCCTTCTAGAACAAGTAGTTATCATTGCTAAGCTTGATGGGAAGATAGTGTATTCCACTTGACTGGATTGAGTTCGAGCCTAATGTACTGTTGGTGGCCAAGACACTCATTGAGCGTTGAGATTCAGAGCTGAAGCCACTGGAAGCCATGAGAGTCGAAGTAGACTCTGCTACCAAGATAGAGTTGAAGATTTGGAAAGAATACTTAGGCTCGATGATTAATTTATTGTCCTTGATCTTATTTATAATGAAAAGTTGTACAACAATGAGAACTCCATCGAAGATGGAGTTTCACAGAAATAAGCAACCAATAAGAATACATCACGTTAGGATAACAATTATCCTACTAAGGATAAGACTTAATAGAAATCTAAACTGACAAGGAGTACACGTGGAGGTATATCTCCAATAGTCTGGTTACTAGCTTATGCATCCTTTGATGTGAATGAATGAAGTTCCTTTAATTTATCTAGAAAAACAGGTTATAACTTCTAATTATATTTTATCAAAGCTATCTACAATGTTAACTTTTTTGCTTGGAAACCACAAAAGATGAAAATATCTAATTTCTTTTCTATTTCACATTTTAGTGCACAGATTATTCATCCAGAAAGAATTGATTTATAGAGAAATGTTAATACAAACCGAATTAATTCGCTTAAACTGTGTCTTTAGATTCAGGAGTATAATCCGTACCAAATTGCTATTCCCCAAAATTAATGAAATTGAAATGACTCCTCAACAAGAATCCGAGCCCGGATCACAGCTAATAAAATTTGTTCCAACATCCTACCAACCCATTTAACGCCATACATCTCATATTTAAGTGGAACCGATGTGCAGTGTTAGATCAAGTTAGTAGAGTGTTGGAATGTGTTTTGTTATTAGGAGATTTGAGGTCTAAGAATTCTACTCACAGACACTACAGTCTATTCCCAATATTCCCAATGTACAGTTATAGTGGCCTGTGGGCAAGAGATCCAAAATATTCCCAATGTACAGCTGTAGTGTCCTGTGGGTAGGAGGTCGAACTCCTTTTTAATTCCCTCTCTTAATTCCATTTCTACATGTCCTAATCCAAATACAAGTAGTAAATTCCATTAAAGTCTCCATATTCATTTTTTGCGGTATGGAAATCATGACTCTGTGATCCTTAAGGCTATGTTTGGTTTGAAGGAAAAAGTACGGAAAGGAACTTGTATAAGTTTCCCAACTTTTCCCTTCCTTTCCCTACTTTTTCCTTCAAACCAAACACAGCCTAAGAAAAAGGTAGGGAAAGGAAGGAAAATCCCGATTCAAAGGACTTCCTTTTCCTATCTTTTCTTCCAAACCAAATACAGCCTTAGTTGAAAGCCGGAATCTTCTCTTTAATCTAACCATTAAATGGACTAATCCCTTCAAATAACATAAAGTTTCTTTTTGGAAGATTTATATATTCGCTTATGTATTGTCCTCTTTTCCTTTACTTTGATCCGTTCTACTCAATTCCTTGTTTAAACTTCTATCTCTTGTCTAAAGAAATGGAGATATCTGTTTTGAGGGCCTTTTTTTTTGTCTAGCTCAATGATTTATGAAATTTGTTTATTATTCTTTTGGGTAATGATGAAACTTAGGCTCAGTTTGAAAAGAGTAGAAATGCAAAATATATAGTACAAATACATACAAAATATATTGTTTATTAGCCACCAGTTACAATCCTTTTTCCACAATAATTACCCAAAAATCTAAGAGCTGTACCAGTGGAAAGTTCTCTCCCAAACAATCACATAGTATTCAAGATAATACATACATAACAAGGACATACATATTAGTAAGTGAACACAGTGTAATTAACTATCAGATAACATGGTGGGTGTCCCCAAGTCATGAACTCTCTCTCTCTCCTACATGCTAAGGCATATCATATCCTGCCCATATGCTCTCCATGGATTCCATCAGAAGCAAGCTTCACACAGCCAACAACAACACAAAGCAAAGAGGCTGCACCCATAAAATCAATACAAATTGGTTAGCTTCAAGGTCAAGCATTCCAGAGATGGCCTGTCAAGAACGCTTCAAATCCCTTTTGGGTGAATAAATCATGGAAAGCAAAGCCTATTTCTTTTATGCTTGATAGATTTGGTTTTGTCATAGAAAACTTACCATCCCTCAATGAAGCCTCTATCTCCTTTCTTTTTTGATTGTGGGCAGCATTTCTTCCGCTTAGGAGGATTTTCAGTTGGATATCCTTCAAGAACAGAATAAGAAACAAACAAAAGAAAGATCAAACCATTGAGAGCCCACAAATAGCATGGAGGAAATAAGATGAACCGTGTGTCTAGGTCTATGTCAGAGAGAGAGAGAGAGAGAGAGACCTGGTGGAGGCTGGTTGTTTCCTTGTTTTTCTGATTTGGGCATTTTGGACCAGAAACAGCAGAGGCTATAAGCTACTGTTGAGATATCTACTAGCTTGTGTGGACTCAGATGGATCTCTCTCTATATCCCATAGTGTATATATACACAAATACAGTGCAAAAGTTGGGGTTAGACGTGGTGGTCGCGATGCTGTTGGCCAGCGCCGGCTGATCTTTAAAGTTATTCTCTTCTTTTTGAAACCTTATTTGGTAATGTTTTTCGTCCTCTGATTCACACAGACTGCGTGCAGGTTACAACTCTGATGATTCCTGGATTTTCTTTTCTTTATCCTTTTTTATTTGTTTGTGAATAGATTCATAATAATTATGAATCCCAGCCTATCGGGTTGGGTTCAAGTGGCCCTAACATGAACCGGGTTGGGTCATCCTCAAACTTCTTTTACACATGATATTGTGAAATTGATGAAGATTCCATGAATAACCTTCACTAGAACGATCAGGGTTAGATTGGATTTGGTTGGTTATAGTGGGTTCAAAAATTCTGTCTTTATAAGTTGGATCAAGTCGGGTTTAAGAGAATGTGCCTAACCCAAGATTTTAAAGATTAATTGGTTGAACCAGGAACTTGAACCATTCCTACGTCCAGCCGTAGTTCTACCTCAAAAATCATCAGAGCATTGAAAATTGGGATTCTGATTAATAAATCGTCAAACAAGATGTCAAAACAATTCGAACTGTGTCCATATGCTTCAGACAATCAGACCAGGTGCTTTAAACCACATTGAGCCACATGGTTGAACCATTGAATAGAAACACCAACAAAAAATGGTCTGGTCCAATTTTCGGGTTTTATCTCAAGATGAACTGATGAGACCCCGTTTGGCACGCCTTTTCATGCGGGCTGTCAGTCTTTTAGAAGTTCGACAGCTCGCATTTTGGTCTTTTCCTATTTGGTTGGAAAAAGATTTAGTTGCTGAAAGCCATAACCCAAAAAAATGTGGGAAGTCTATTTCAGGTTATTTTTAAGAATCTCTAAATAGAGTTTTTCGCCTTTTTTCAATTTATTTTTGCACAAACTCAGGACCTTAACCAAACAATTTTTAAACTGTTAAAATCTTAATGTAAAAGCTCACATTATCTTTTGACTGTGAAAACTTCCAGAAAATCATACCTAATGGCCCAAGAGTCTTTCTCGCTTCCTGTTCAGCAAAGTATATTATCGTTACAAACTGTCAAAAGAAAAGCACTCGAGGTTGAATCGATAGCCCAACAGAATTGGAATCTATCACCTTTAGAGATTGCTTTTGATTAGGTTGCTTTAGTTGGCAGAGGAGGTGCCAAAGGAGAAGAGATATGGAGAAGGAAATGTAGAATTTTCTGAGTAGGCGCTCATCAATTATATACTTTCTTTTCAAAAGAGAGGAATATATTCTCTATTTTCCAATTATATTCAATATCAAAGATAAAAACACCGACTCAATAAAGTGGTTATATTTCAATCTGGGGCTAATACGTTCACACAGAAACCAATTCTTATAGGGATTTCTTTTAGGGAAAGTGCCTATGATCTAATAATTCAGAATTCAATCCTTCCTCTTCTAGGACTATGATGCCATTGAAATAGTGTAGCCTATGTTTTCTACGGAATTTTCTCCATTTTATTCTTGAATAATTCAAGTAAATTATATTTTTAAATAAAAGCTCAAAAATGCATGAATTTACCATGGGGTAAATCCTGCCAAATATCATTTTAATGGTGTATTAGGTTCCTGCGATGAGAATGAGAAAATGAGAATATTCTCATTAGATTTCTTTTTTCCGACATTTGTTCTAATGAATGGGATGGGAAACCATGGGATGCGAGTTCCCATAAACAATGAAGTGGGATGAAGCTGAAATGGTGTGATCCCGATGAGAAAATAAAACTAGGAGAAAAAAATATCAGGCCCTTCCTCTCAACCTTGAGCAACTGACCCTCACTGCATACTTGCGTCTACAATGGTCAAGTCACTGGCATCGTTTCCATCGATCTCCGGCTAAGGTATGACCATAACCATGAACACCGACGACCGAAGACTATTTTCATATCATTTTTGGAGTTGTTGGTCTCCTCATGCCGGTGGGAAGAAATGGCCATTCGTCAGCCAAAAGCCATTGTTTCTAGCATTTTAGCTTGACTTTTTTTATAGATGTAGACTTGTATCTTGTAGATCTAATATTGTGTTGCGATTTTTTACTTGTAGAGTTCAAACCTTCTTGCTAAATCGTGCCAAGGTAAGAGATCCCAACTATTTTCTTACAGAAAAAGATGAATGTGTGTTTAATCTATAGATCTACCATAAGGTTAAGATATTTGTTCAATTTTTTATAGATATTTGGTGATGGATGTTTTTGATAAATATTAATCTATCTATGGCCATTTTGTTGTTGATTTATGCGATGAATGACAAGATAGCTTCGGCCATTTCTCTTTCCATCCCAATCTTTCTCATCCTATCCTCTCTCAGCAACCAAATAAACCATAAGTGCATGCCAAATAGTCAGTACAGGTATGTGGTGGTGCAAGTTGAGTCACTTGCTACTATTTACGCACAATCAAATTCTCTCTCTCTAGACATCAGCCTTTTCTATCCATAATGTACATATCCTAGTTCACTTAAATTTCTGCACACTTATTCTAAGAATTCTGTTGTAATCAAGACTCATTAAAAGCCCAGAAGATTATCATCACAAGCATGACTGGATATACTCAGATACAAGTAGTTTTGTTTTCTCAACACTACCTTGGCAGAACAGAAATCAAAAACAAGAAATGATTTCAATGATCGTAATGAGTTTGGATTTCGAACCAGAGTACTAGTTTTACAGGTCTTTGGAGAAGGGACCCAACATGGCTGCTCAGTAAATGGATTGGGACCAATTTTCTTACGGGTAAATCCATGATGCCAGAACGTTATGCCACTTTGGTTATCACCTCTGTGCATTGTCTTGACCTAGTCGTATATGGAGCTGGCCCAAGAATCCCATAAGATATATTTGGTTGATATAAACGGTAATTTGGCTCGACCTATCAATACCCGGACATGTGGAAGCGGCTTGCTGATTAGACGACGATTTAGCACTTTTTGTCACCTCAGCAAGATAGACCAGCTTGGGTATCTTGGGCACTTCAGTCAAGACCGAAGACTGAGCAACTCAGGATGGCCTGACCTGCCAAGGTGACACGTAACCAATTTCTAGAAACTAACCAGGGAGCTTTGTTTTTATCCCGCTTGGATCGGACAGACTCATAAATCTTATCAACTAGCACGAAGTCCACCTTCTAATACGGAACAGCACAGAATGGAGATTTCGGAACAGTTTCGTAAAACCCACGGAAGCTAACTTATATAAGGACACCAACCCCAACGCCCACTACAAGAAAACTGATAAATAGCGGCAGTTTTAAAGGGGGTTAAATGGCGACTGCCGGTAATTTTAAAAGTTGCGCTTTACTCTCTGCCCACTGTGCACATTTAAATATTTTATTTAAAAAGTATAGAAAGCACCAAGCAAAAATACACCACCAATTTAGTTGATAAAAAACTCTCCCGTGTACTCAAATATTATTCCGCGTGCGAATTCACTCGCCTAAGGCCTTAAACCGTTCCCACATTTTCAATGGTCAGCAAGGAGGCCGGTCAGCAACGGTGGCAGAACGGAGAGAGGGATCGATGGAGAAGAAGCTAAGGAAGAGATCATAGAGGAGAGTGGAGAGGAGGGTGGAGGAGCAGACCTTATTGCTAAGGTTGAAGGAGATGAAGCGAGCGAGAGTCTGGTGAGTGTGAGTTTAGCATCGGTGTTCCGGTGAGCCTCGGTTTTAATCAGGGCCCAAACCCAAACCCATGCTTCCTCATCGCAGGAATTGGTAGATGAAGTGCAGGGTGGCGATGGAGGTTAGTAGCATATTTCATCGGATGGCATCCTTGACAGCGACAAGTAGAAGCGGCAGATTTAAAATTGATTAGGTAGGAAGTTAGAATGAGGGTAGACATGAGGGAGTGAGAAGTCTTGGAGTCGCGTGTGACTGATAAGGTTGGGGCTGAAGGCAGAATCCTTGAGGGAGTGTTTGCTTGGTTGGTTCTCTCATTTTCAATGGTAAAATCCATTTCTTGAAATCTCTTTAGAGAAGTTTTGATTTTTTTTCAATTGTTATTCTATTTGTCTTTTTTGTTGTTTGGCTCCATCAACATTCTTATACCAATTAGCGCGCCTACCCCCTATCTCGTCTCCAGAGGTAATGTACTTTAACAAATCAATAAATCAAGTAATGAAAGTTTTGTCAGATTTTGGGAAGAATGGAGTGAACACCCCTGTGTTCTCTTATTATTTTCGATTTCAGGCTAGCCTAAAAAGTACGGCCACAGAGTTTTCTAGTTGATCCATCTCTGACGAATAAGGTAAACTTGAACTTTTTCTAATTCCCATCCTAGCTTACTACCTTATAAACCCATGAAGACATGCATACATATAAGTATTAGTGATGGTTTAAAGAATCCATGAAATCCTGATCCATTGTTTAGTTGCATGGGGTTGGATGTAGTGGTGCAAGAGCAGAAGAGTATTAGCTGAAATTCATCATCTAGCAGGGGATTCTGCAACTAGGTTCCATGGTTAAAGCAATTAGTAGAGAATCTGGATGTAAAAAACTATTAGCACCCAAACAAGGCTGTAGTTTTCTACTAATAAAAGAATTAAGATGGAGAGAGAGAGAGAGAGAGAGAGTAATGACAGAAAATTTTAACAAAAAAAATCTAATATTCTTCCCATGTTCTGTTTAGTGAAAGAAAAGATAATTTCAGAAACAAAAAGAGCAAAAAGAAAATGTATGAGCCCTCTTCTTTTGTCCTTTTCTTTCTCTCCTCAAATCCCTTTGAATCTTTTATATTTTGATAGTAAAGCCCTAAATAAAACATAAGAAATATGTATTATATGATGGGTTGTATGAAAAGAACATAATAAGTCGCAGACATGGTACTAAAACCGTTTGCCTTTTTTGTAATTTCTCATATTTCAGGAGTCTGATTTTGTAGCTTTGCTTTATTTGTAGATCTCTTATTGGTAGCAGAGCAAATCCTGTATTTCAAAGAAAACGATCTGCCTTTGTCGGGCATCTCTTCATTGACAAAGTTAGACTTCAAATGCAGCATGAGGACATGGTCTGTATATATGTTGCTTTTACATTCTATTGATTTTTGGGGTTATCTTTCTTTTATTTAATATTTGTTGTTTATGGCGGTTGTTCTTGTTTACCCAGAAACGAGCAATATCTACATTTTATGGTGGTTGTTTATGGAATGGAGGCTACTACAAACAAGAGTGGACATATGGTGGAAGTAGGGCTGTCAGTTGGACTGGATTTGGTCCAACCCAATCCAGTCCAATATTGGTCTATTTACAAATGGACCGGACCAAGTCTGGTCCAAACCCCATACTAACCGGATCCAATCCAGTCCAATTGAAATGCAAATGGACCGGATTGGACCCAATCCGGTCCAAATTAAATGAAGCTTTATACGGGTGTTATTTAAAAATTACAGATTTACAGTCCAAACCAGATTGAAATGCAACACTTCATTCCATATTAAGAGTTTGTCAATATAATCTTTTAGAATTTAATTATTCAATACTAACACAAAAAAAAACAAACAAAAGATAGAACCAAATTCCAACCATCTTGACAAGTTCTTAACCAAAGAATACACGAGTTACTGCATACTGTTCTTATGCAGGTTATTTACTTATCAATCGAATCAATTGAATCCAAACAGATTCTGCTTTCTATTTCCTCCTTCTTGAGGAGCCACTAGCCAGGTACACTTCCCATGATGAACACCCCAAATAATCTGAGCACATTGAGCATGAATTACTTCTGTAGTGGGCTGCTATAGTAGCTTGAAGAGAGGGGTGCCTAACACCTTTCTTATAATTCCATTGCAACCAAAAAGTTCAAAAATCGCAAACCAAAAGCCCAAATTCGCAACTCAGTTCAGTCTCATTGCAACTTAGAACCTGATTACTGCACCTTCTACCTACTCATCAAAAATCAGAACCTATTCATCGCACCAAGAACCTGCTCATCGCACCTTAGAACATGCTCATCTCACCTTACAACCTGCGCACCTCACCTTAGAACTTACTCATCGCACCTTAGAACCTATCCATCGCACCTCAGAACCTATCCATTACACCGTATTTCAGTCTTATAGCACCTAAATCGCATACAAGCCCCTTGTTTTTTTCCTTTTTTTTGGTTTTTTTCTCCCATCCCCTCTCTTTTCCTTTGGTAATCTCTCTTTGTTTTAGTTTTTGCTTTCTTTATAACTAAGTGTAATTAGCCTTGCATTTGTTCCTTGTTTTGCTCTTTCCTTTTCTTTGTTTTAGTCAAAAGTGTGCCACAAGAACTTAGCTTCTATTAAATCCCCAAATGTAGCCACCTGGAAACTTGTAGGGTTGCTTGTAAACTTGAACATGTGGCTGCATTCTCTCCTTCTTTTTTGTTGCTTTTCTATTCATTTTATTGCATGCTTGAACACTCACAGTCACACACACTCTCATGTAAATAGAATTAGAGTCCCATTTCACCTATTAAAGAAAGGACAGTAAGTGTGTGCTCTTGGATTTTGGTCCTTAAAGGATCCACCAAAAACCTTCAAACTAGCCACCAACCAAAGAAGCCCATTTGTCCATGGATGGAGGTTTGAAGGCTATCAGCCTTTTTGGAACCTCAGAGTCTAAAACTCCCCCAACAACTTCATGCATTGCACTTAGAATACCCATATATAGGAGCCTTAGATAGAAGTAGGATAAAAGATCCTTAGCATAAGACTAGGACACTAAGAGTGTTGCACCATTTGGTTTCCATCCTTGGATGTAAGGTCAAAATAAACCTACATCCCTTAAAATAAAAACCTAATCTAAAAACATCAAAGTACCCTTTAAGCTATCAATGTTACATCCAAGATCAAAGTCTAGTGGTAGTAGAAATAAAGAACAAACTCAATCAAATCTGAAATCAAGATCAAAATCCAGTAAATTCTCCAAATCTAAAGCTCTCATTTGAAATACTTAAAGAATCCTATCTTGCCACCTCAAGGTTGTTTTTCTCAGGGCTAAGTAGATGCATGCCCTTATGAGATTAGCTCTTGGGAAGTAGCATTAAAAGGCCAATTTTGACCCCTTATGTGCTTCATCTTGTACCCATCTCAAAGCTAATTAAATGCATGACTCTATGAGCCTAACTCTTGAAAAGTAGCATCAAAAGGTCATTTTGATTTTTACTATTCTTCATCCTATGCCCATCTTAAGGCCAAGTAAATGCACAACTCCAAGAGTTCAATTCTTGAAAAGTAGCATCAAAAGACCATTGCAACCCTCCTTATTTCTTGGAGTACTTAGTAGGTATGCATATGGCAAAAGGTCTAACCTTCTCTTGACCAATATCAAAAGATACTTCATTTTTTGACTGACCCAAGATAAATTGGCACACTTCGGCCATGCCCCGTGGCTTCTAAATTCTAGGATGTCTAGTAGGTATACGTATGGTAAAGGGCCTGACATCCCTTTAACCAATACCAAAAGATACTCTACTCCTTTGCATAACCTCTGTGGCTCCAAAATCTAAAGGTATCCAGTAAGTACAAATATGGCTAAAGGACTAATTATTCTTTAATCAGTATTAAATGATACTTCATTAGCATTCATGTTCTTTTATTTAAAATAAACTAAGGGTGTTATAATAATGGCCTACTAACCCTCTTCTTTTTTTTTTGACAGAAAATGGACCAAGTCTATTTTGAATATCCAGGATGTTGTGTCCCCCTTAAAGATTGGAATCTCAAAAAAGTAGATAACATTAGAGCCATTGGAGGGACACCCTGCTGGGAAAATGTTATGAACTTATCATTGGTGTTGTTGGAATGGCCATTGGTTAAGGCAGCCTTTGAGTGTTGGGATCCAAAAAGAATGGTCTTCTCCTTTAGGGAAATTAAGATGTGTCAAACATTAGAAGAAGTAGCTTGTCTCTTGTGAATGTCCATTGAAGATGGGATTGCCTTACTGGTTCCCAAGTAGGGGTATAAAGCAGACCTATGCCAATTCTTAGCATGCAAAAAGCCTTAATTATAGATGGCAGATGAAGAATGCATCATAGTTTAGTTTCTCCAAAACTACAACACTCAAGTCTTCAAATCAGATAAACCAGAGAAGGATAGGGAAGGACAAAAAAATGCCTTGTTCATGGTTGTCGTAGGTCATCTCCTATTTCCACTTGACTGTAAAAGGATTTATGCGAGACTAGTCACAGTGTTGGATCGGATCAGATCAAAGAAGCATCATTGGTCACCTTGGTCCCCATGATCTTAGCAAAAATTTTGCGGGGCTTAACCATGTTGCAGACATGTAGAGCATGGTCGTTCCATGGCTCCCTCCAAATCTTACAACTATGGTTGATACAACATCTGCCACATTTGGTCATCCACACCGGAAAATTTTTATCGCAACTCACGTAAAATGTAAAAGAAATATTGAGCACTAATCCACAAGTAGCAACCTTGATAGAGAAACAAAACTTGGCGTTATTGCAAAGGGCCATCGAAGGAAAGATCAATTGGAACATTGGGTTGTTTGTCCAAGAAGGTTGTAAGCAACCCTATTTAGCCACAGAAGGAAGAGAAAGCATGGTTCTAGCAGGTTTATTTGGATTGGCACCATATGTCCCAGTACGAGTCCTAAGGCAACTAGGCTTCTTACAGTTCATTCCAACCATTGATAACATTAAAGGGAACATGGTTCAAATATTGCGAGAACTTGGAATGGAGGTTCAGTGAGCACTAGGCTTCCAATAAAAAAAAATTCTTGACCTTGTTGCCAGCCTCCAAGCCGATGTGTGATCATACATAGAGGGATTGGGTGTGCAGTCAAAGTTTTCCATCACCTTTGGTGCCACCACCAAAACTCCTCACCCTAGTAAGGCCTCCATCCAGAGGTACTATATCAAAAGAATCTCTCAAATGACCTCTAGATGATCCATATCTGAAAGCAACACTAGAACTTCATGAGCAAAACAGGATAAATGAGGAGCAGGAGGTAAGGATAGGAGGCATAATGATTCTATAAGGAAGCAAATAAGAGAGCACATCAAGCAAAAACGACAAATCAAAATAGAAGAGTCAGATTTAAGGAAGGAAATTATGGAATTAAAAGAGAGAATGGAAAATCAAAGGAAAAAGTTGAGTGAAGCCCAAGAAAGCCATCTTGAAAAAATGGAGAAATTGTTAGATAGTTTTTGTATGCCCTTAGCTTCAATCAGTTTTGATGTACTTTTGACATTTAATGTAAATAAATGAAGTACATGTTTGATTCATGTTGTGTGGTATACTTCTGTGTAAGACCCTAAAACTGGACACTTAATGAGACTTGTGTTGGTTTTAAATGTTCACATCCGTTGGATAAGTCTGGGGAGATTTATCCTGCCAAGGCTGACACTAGTGTGTTGTCAACTGTTGAGGTGGCTTGTCTCAACCGCCAAGGTGAGACCTAAGGCACATGCAATGTAGGATTACTTGAACTCTTGAACTGGACTAGATTTCTAGTATTGCCCTGGACCTTGGAGATTGATGGGCAAAACTGGAAAGTTACACCTGACCCCTAGACCCGATTATGGTACTACACTAGGTGTCAGATTGGGTTGTCTTTGATATGCCAATCAGTGAGATCCTTAGCGGGGGTCAAAACCTGGGTATGTTGGGACAATCTGAGAATTCATCTGAGTGGGTGAT
>NW_010729191.1:641666-652881 GCF_000365185.1 Nelumbo nucifera
ATATATTTTGCAAAACAAATTTCAACGATTGAAATCAACTGGCGGCAGTTTGGTTTCCATCAGAGAGAGTGCATCCCCGATCATTACCTTTGTCCGACAAATGGGTTGATCCTGTCACTATGATCACTCACTCAGATGAATTCTCGGACTGCCCCAACATACCTTGGTTTTGACACCCTCTAAAGATCTCACTTATTGGCATATCAAAGACAGTCCAATTCGACACCTAATGAAGTATCATAATTGAGTCTAGGGGTCAGGTGTAACATTCCAATTTTGCCCACTAATCACTAAGGTCCGGGGCAATACTGGAATTCTGGTCCAGTTCAAGGTTTCAAGTTAAACCTACACTGTATGTACCTCGGGTCTCACCTGGCAACTGAGACAGGCCACCCGAACCAACTTGGCGGCACATTAGTATCAGCCTTATTAGGATGGATTTCCCCAGATCAATCCACTGGTTGTGAACATTCTAAACTAACACAAGTCTCATATGTGTCTAGTTTAAAGGTATTACACAGAAACACACCACAATAACATGAATCAAATATGTACTTTATTCATTTACAATAAATGTCATAATGTACATCAATCTGATTGGAGCTAAGGGCATACACTGTCTAACATAATATTATAAGTTTATTTAATAATTGAGATTTGTAGCCAATTATAATTAAATTATAGGTTAGTTTGACAATTTTAAGGTTATAATGGAACGTACAAATAGTGACTTCCACTATAGGTTTATAGCAATAGCCAGTTTATCCTTTAGACGGCCACTAAACTCTGATTACTAGTGGTGGTTTTTTGTGTTTTATTGGTAGTCACTAAAATTGCCACTAGAACTTTTAGTGATACATATTTTAGTGGCAATTTGCCAATTGTCGAAAAAGTTTTAGTGGCAATATTTTGGTCACAATAGTCAACAAAAATGAGAGAATAAAAAGGGAAAATAAGAAGGAGAGGAGGAAGAGAATAATAATAAGAAGAAGAAAAATTTGATGTTGAGATACAGATTACATATTATGCTTAATGATTTTAGATGACCATTGGTTGGTTTTTTTCTATTGTTGGGAGATTTTACATTTGACTTCACGAATGCTGGTTGATTTCTTATCATTACCAATAGATTTTATGGTTGATTTCATGAATGTCAGTGAGCTTCTAGACTATGGCCCAGTGGAGATACAGAAGAAGAAGAAGAGTTTGATGTTGAGATATAGATTCATTGAAACCCCATTAACAAATAGATAATAGACCACTCCATTTTAGTCTTCTCTTTAATGTCTTTTAACTTCTATTGGTGAAGAAATATTATCAACAACAGGCTGTCGGAATGAAGAAAAGCATCATCACTTGGTCCTAAAGGGAATTTCCCTAATCATGATCTGATGGTATAAAGCTGCAAGTGTCGCTCCAAGGAAGGGTCTTGCCCAAAAATCCCTACAAGCTGCAAGTGCCGCTCTAATGTCAGTGGATGCTGATGTTGTCCGATCTGAGGTGTCTCAAACTAAGAATGTAGTCAGATAATCCTGCTAACTAGACAAAGCTGAGGTGAAGGATGATGTCATGCATTGGAATCTACAAATAAGAGGGAAGGTTAGAGGCTCGAGGAGTTATTCCCTAGGTAGGTACTCCGATGCTCAAGTCAGTTGAATGGAAGGGTAGGTGGTCAAGCTGAGTAGGTAAGAATAATGTTGGTCCAAGCAAAAGAAGTAGAGGTCATCTACCAAGGTCTTCGGGATGTCTTCTCCCTAGTGGAGTTAAATTCCTCATCCATGTAGGGCACTCCCTTTGGGACGTGGTTATCCATCATACATGGTGCCGATGTGGCTAGAGAGAGGATGGCTACGAAGGTTGCCACGTGGAACCCTTGGCCAGCTCAACCATAACCCAAACACCACACCCCCAGTTCTAAAGTCGAGGAGTGTAGTGCTCGACTGCAGTTAAGCATGGAAGAGCTCTGTGCTCGGTCGCGGTTAAGCTGGTTTATTAGGCAAATCAGCCGGTTCGATGCTCATTTTGTTTCCGAGATGGGTCGGCAGATGCATCATTTTGTCTCCCCGAGGTCACGCACGTGTGGAGTGCGGTGTCGAATCGACACCATTGATTTGACTTGATTTGGACCATTGGTTGGGTTTATAAAAAGAGGGGTGAAGAGCCATTTCACTTTATCATTTGCAAAGAGTCTACTCCTTGGAGTTTGGCTAGAAATAGTCCTCGGTTGGTGCTTCGGTTATTCCGCGGTGTAGTCCCTTCATTTTTTCTGGTAAGATGTCTTCATCTTCCTCATCTTCTTTTTCTTCCTGTTCATCTTCTTCTTCTGATTCATCGAGTAGTTAGTCTAAGTAGAGGTCTCATGCTGAGGCTGTCGTGCTCATGGTCCGTGAGACCGATGGCCATGTGGTTGAGGTTGACAGGCATGGGAGTGAGATTGAAGCAGTAGAGGAGGCCATGGTCTAGGGAACCAAGGCCGATGATGCCGAATTGGATGTTGTGTCAAATGAGGGGCCTAGCTCCCCTGCACAGCTTGGCAGTCACTTTGCGTTCACTCCTTGTAGTCAGACTCAACCATGGTCTAGGGAACCAAGGCCGATGATGCCGAATTGGATGTTGTGTCAAATGAGGGGCCTAGCTCCCCTGCACAGCTTGGCAGTCACTTTGCGTTCACTCCTTGTAGTCTGACTCAAGGGACTTGGCTCGAATATGGGCCTTGTATTGAATCCTCGTGATGTATGAGCTGAAGTTCCTAAGCGTTGGTGAGCTGGCTACCTCATCTCTGCTTGGTGAGTTTTGTATCTACGAGCACAGCTTGATAGTCTAGCTGAGGTTTCCTTTGAGTGAGGGTATTGCCGTGGTGTTGAGGTGGCACCCTATCCATCTGGTCCAGCTGATGCCCAACTCTTGTAGGTATGTAGTTGGCCTTCTTTGCTATTGCTCATTCCATGATATAGACATCACCTGTCAATGTTTACTTATTTCCTACACCTGAAGAAGAACCAGCAGGGAAGGACTGGAAGGAGAGATTTTTCTTCATGCGCTACTCTGGGGACAAGTTGTTCCCACCGAGCTATGTGTCTTGAGGACCAAGTTGAAGGATTCAACCGAGGCTGAGCTATCTAGGGAGGAGTCGACAACCATAAGGCGGGTAGAGAGGACTGACATGCAAGAGTACATGTCATTCTCGATGTTGTTCCGAGTCGGGCTGATGAGCATCACGGCCAAGCATTACCAGTCTCATCTTTACTTTGTACTGACTTTGTGGTGGAATGTGTAGGAACAGACATGGGTGGTGCTGAGGAGATGACTCGGCATCTGAGGATCATGGTAAACAGGAGAGCACAGGCAGCTAAGGCTCCGAGGCTCCTAGAGGGCGCTCGGTGGAGCACATACTTGGGCAAGGGAAGAAGCTGAGGCTCCTAGAGGAAGTTGTCATTGTTGACTAATAACTCTGTATTTTGATGCCTTAAGGGCATCATTTTAGGGGTACTTTAGACCTTAGACTAACTAATTTGTACCCTTTTTCCAGTTAAATTCAATGTTGTGACCTCTGAGGGTCCCTGTGCAAATTTTGGGTAAAAACTAAGAAATTTACAGAGTTTTCTACAGATTTTGGAAAGCTGGTGAGGATTCCAACTGAGAGAGGGGGTGTTTCTATGAAAAATTGAGCACAAGAGAACACCTCATATCTACTAAACCCAGAAAGGCGCCCCTCCTACTATATTAGCATACTCTCCTCTCCTTAGCAAACCTTAGGGTGCCTCCCCACTCAATCTTTTCACTTCTAACAAACCCTAGCCACCCCTAACTTCTAAATCATCACCTTCCACTCCTCCCTAACATCTCTTTAGAATTCTCACCCTAGGGTGCCACCCACTCCTTTTAATCTCCACCTTTCAGCCCTAGGGCCCAAATCACCACGATTCAATCCTAGGAGCTTAAATCCTAACCCTCCATTCCTAAATCCTAGGGGTGCCCATTTTTCTGCATAAACCCACTAGCCACCCCTGTCTTTCTCCATAATCCTAGTTTTGTCCACCCTTCTCTATAAAAAGGACACCAAGGGCCCTGGAGAAGGGGTTGGTTAGCCCAGTTCACAATGCCAAGGCTTGTTGAGGGGTTCAAGGGTTATAGGAGGGACGATGCCTAGTTCTTGTCAGGAGAGGTTCCTATAAGCAATTCATCCAACTTGCAACTGCCGCCACTGGATAAGTTATTTAGATGTCGTGCACAAGCAGTTGTGCACACTACCGAACTGTGTACAAAAAAAAAAGAAAAATATTGGGTAGTGATACAGATTTCGTCGTCCCAACTTATTTCTGATTTTTCTTTTTATTTTCAAATTTATCTTGGTAGTTTAGTGTTTTCGAATCTTTGGTTATTTATTTTTATTATTATTTCTTAATAGATTTGGCTATATTTTTTTAGGATTTTTTTATTATGTTTCATCTTTAGATCAAATTAGTTATTTAATTGAGTAATTAATTGTTAATTAGGAAATTATTCAAATTTTTTAATTTGAGTTCAAATTTCAAAATTTAAATTTCAAATTTTAAAAAAATTAATATTTTAAAATTTTTTTGCATTTGCATTCCAACATTTATTGTTTGATATGTTCAAGAGCATGCATCATATAGGATTATTTAATTGATGAAATCATCTTGTTAGTTGTTAATGTGTTACGGTTTTTCACTTTTTTTAATTGCTCTTTTTGCTAAATTAATTTGTTTTATTATTTTATTGTTGAATTGCATATTAGAGATAATTGTTCATGCATTGTAGTTAGTTGCATTTATTTTGTTTATTGTGTTTTTCCGTTAATCCATTTAAGGGCAATCCAATTTAAATAAGATAAGGTGGGGATTTCCTCACCCTTTCATGGCCCAAAACCCACCACCCTTTCACGTGCAGTTCACCCTAAACCTTAATTTAAAATTTGGATAGCAAGATCCTTTAGGAGGCCCCACACATTTGGTTCAAAAGTGTGTTGAATTTTAGGGAAGCTTACAATTACTTTCCATAACCGACAATTGGTGTCTAAGGAAAGAGGTTAACTAGATAAGCCTAAGCGGGTTTTGTGGTTACTTAATTAAGTCCTTGCGAGAGCAAGGAGAGCCTCCCACATCCCCACCTCTTACCTAGCTAACCAAAGGAAGTGGTGTAATTCCAAGTGAACCTAAGAAGATTCACATTGGTTGAACCACTAGTTTAGGAAACCTTAGTTTAGCCCCTAGGTCGTGTGTTTTACTTGTTTGTGCTTAATAAAAAAAATTAAAACAAAATAAAATGAATTTAATGGCCAGAGTTTGTAGAATGAGAAACTACTTCCAACCTAAGCCATGGATAGATTGGAACCATGTGTCTCAACAACTAGATAAGATTAATGGGATGGCCCAAAGACTTAATCAAGTCCTTGCATTTCGTCAACAAATTAGCCCATACCTAACCTTGTCATCCTACCCAACATGTTCCATTTGTGCCAGCACAGCTCACCAAGTTGATGATTGTCCAGCAGCGGCCTAGTTTCCACTATTTATCCAATAACAGGTTCAGGCAGCCCAGAGTTTCTCGAGGCCTAATAATGACCCATTTTCAAATACTTACAACCCTGGGTGGAGAAATCACCCTAACATGTATTGGAGGACAAATCAACCTAACACATAGTCTCAGCAGTACCATCCATCTAACTCCATGGCTCAGCAATTTCAGAGGCAACAAGTGTAAAGCCAATTCCAGCAAATTTACCCTAGGAATCAGTCGATCCAACCTTATCAAGTTTACCCACAACCTCCTTAGACTAGTACAGTTGATGACAAATTCATACGGCTTCAGCAGCTGATTCTAATTCAGTAACAGTCCACCACTGGATTAGAGAGCCAAATAGGGCAGCTAGCTAAAGCCAAGGCGAGGAGAGAAGTAGGACAACTACCGAGTCAATCGGTTGTGAGTCCTAAAAATCAACCACCTTATTTTCCTCCATATCAGATTGAACCACCTCCTAAGAACCCTCAGTTTAAAAATGCCAAGGTTATTACGACCTTAAGGAGTGGGAGGATTTTAGATGATCCGTATGAGAAAAAGAAATTTGAAAACATAAGTGAAGAAGAAAAAGAGCAAGAAGACCATAAGTTGGGGGGAAAAAAGGAAAGGAAAATTTAGAAGAAGAACCTATAGTGAACTGACTTGTAGTTCCCTTTCCAAACGCACTCACAACTGAGCCCTTGCAAAATATGAAAGAGACTCGCAACGAGGAGATCAGGGAGTTATTCAAGCAAGTCCATATTAACATCCCTCTCCTTGATGCGATCCAACATGTCCCAGCCTACGCCAAGTTCTTGAAAGAGCTATGTACTCAAAAGAGGGAGCCATGATCGGCCCCACAAAAAGTGATGCTCTCCGCAGATGTTAGTGTGGTTCTCCAAAACCAACTCCCTCAGAAAATGAAAGACCCTGGTGCTCCTCTAATAAGTTGTGTCATCTCTAGAATCACTTTCGATCGGTCAATCAAGACTCCTCGAGGTGTTATTGAGGATGTCATTGTCAAAGTAGAGGATTGTTACTTCCTAGTGGATTTTATCATCCTAGACATGACCCCAACCAAGGAATTGAACCATAACCCAATAATCTTAGGACGTCTGTTTCTAGCAACTGCCAATGCAAACATAAATTGTAAATCAGGAGAAACTGAAATTTCATTTGGGGATCAAAAAGTTCGATTAAATGTATTTAGTGCCACTAAGTATCCAAACCTAGGGGAAGATGAGTTTAAAATAGATGTAGTCGACAACCTTGTAGATGCCCTGTCTACCCTTTGGTTAGCCCAATCTGAGCATTGTTTGTGTAAAGAAGAAAGCAAGTCTAGAAGTATAAATGTGAGAAGTGAGTGAATGTGTCTAGCTGAAGACGTTAAACTTAGCACAAGTTGGGAGGCAACCCAACGAAGTTTATTTTATTTGTCTTTTCTTTTGAATAAGTTTTAGAATTCAGTTGCCAAATCTTGAACCTCTATTGATCCTTACCTCTTGATTATTACCTTTGGCCCAAGTTCCTTTTGCATCATTCTAGTCATGGCATTGGGGACAATGGCATTTAAGTTGGGGGTGAGGAAAGAGAGAAAATTTTGAAAAATTGAGAGAAAAATTAAAAAAAAAAAATTGAGAAGCTAATTCTTTAAATATGTAGAATTAAAATTTCACTGAAAATTTATTTTTTTCCATTAAAAGAGATTCCCGAACAAAAAAAGTTGAGGAAATTAATAAAAGTATTGAATTTTGTAGAGATTGGTAGCAAGTGATAGGAGTTAAATTGGTCTTGTTTGAATGTTGTCGAAATCGTTTAGAAATTGAAAATACTCACAAGTTTTCCCCTGTAAAGATAAGAAGAGAATGATTGAGAAATCAGACAAAAAATTCTTCAAATTAATAGAGATAATGGACTACCTCGAACTGTGTTGAATTTTACACACAATGAAAAAAAAAAGAGAGAATAAAAGGTTAATGGACACCCTAGACTTAGTAACCGGGTCTCTTCACCTAAGTTAAGTGTCGAGATTCGCGTCAAATAGGAAAGGGAATTCCAAAGACACTTACCTAACACTTAGTAACCGGGTCTCTTCACCTAAGTCAAGTGTCGAGATTCGCATCAAACGGTGGAAGGTAGCAATAAAAATGTGTGTGCATACCAAGTTCAGGGGTAGAAATCCACTATAAAAAATGATAAGAAGAATACCCACCTGATTTTAAAAATCAATCTCAACTTATCAAGACAGTTTGCAAATGGAACGATATATAAGATTTTAAAGCCAAATTTTTGTAATGTTCAAAGCATGATGGTTTTACCCCTTAAACCCAATACTGATCTATACAAAGTTTGAGAGTTCTGGAACCAGGATACTTAGCTAATTTTAGCAGGGATGATCTTGCAATGGGAATGATCTCTTTACTCAATGTAGTTTTAAGGCTGCATTGCTAAGGGACTAGCAATGGTTAAGTTGGGGGGTGTAATAACTCTCTTTTTTTATGCCTTAAGGGCATCATTTTAGGTGTACTTTAGACCTTAGACTGACTAATCTATACCCTTTTTTCGTTTAAATTCAATATTGTGACCTTTGAGGGTCCCTATGCAAATTCTAGGTAGAAACTAGGAAATTTACAGAGTTTTCTAGAGATTTTGGGAAGCTAGTGAGAATTCCAACTGAGTGGGGGGTGTTTCTATTAAAAATTGAGCACAAGAGGGAACCTCTTATCTGATAAACCCGAAAAGGCACCCCTCCTACTGTATTAGCATACTCCCCTCTCCTTAGCAAACCCTAGGGCGCCTCCGCACTCATTTTTTTCACCTCTAACAAACCCTAACCGCCCCTAACTGCTAAATCTTCACCTTTCACTCCTTCCTAACATCTAATCTCAACCATCCAAGCCTTAGCAACCTTTCATACCCTTAGATCTTCACCTTGCAATCTCCACCCTCCATCTTAGGGTGCCATCCCTTTAGCATTCTCACCCTAGGGCACCACCCACTCCTTCTAATCTCCACCTTTCAACCCTAGGCGCCCAAATCTCCACCATTCAATCCTATGAGCTTAAATCCTAACCCTTCATTCTAAACCCTAGGGGCACCCATTTTTCTGCATAAACCCACTAGCTACCCCTCTCTTTCTCTCTAATCCCAGTTTTGTCCACCCTTCTCTATAAAAATGACCCCAAAGGCCCTGGAGAAGGGATTGGTTATTCCAGTTCACAAGGCCAAGGCTTCTTGAGGGGTTCAAGGGTTAAAGGAAGGAGGACCAGTTCTTGTCAGGAGGGGTTCCTATAAGCAGTTCGTCCAACCTACAACTATGGAGCTGATCCACCATTTTTATTTCGTTTTATCTTCTTTCTTTTTGTTATTCAGTTTTTCTAGCAATTTAATTTATGCAATTTTCAATTTTGGTTTGATTTAGTTTCTGTTTTTCTTTGTCTTTTGCAGATCTGAATTCATCCAATTCAAGGTTAAGGTGTCTCGAGGGGTTCGAGGGCTGAACGGAGGAGGAACAACTTGCAATTTGTCTTCCTGGAAATCTACCGCCACTGGATCCGAATTTCAGCATATTTTTTTATTTTCTTGTTAATTTCATTTTTAAATTTTGTTTCTTGTCTTTTTTAATTCTGAATATTTAATTTCAGCTTTAATAAATTTTATTTTCTTATTTTCTACAAATCCCAAATCTGTTTTCTTTTTCTTATTTGTCCAGAATAAAATAATAATTTTTAACCTTGCTTCCCTAAGGATTCAACCCCTTCCTCACCACTAAACCACGTTTTTTATTTAGTTTTGAGGATTGGAAAAATATAAATTATTAAACTGGTGTCCCGAGTGTTTGACGATGCATCCCGAGTGCACCATTGACTATGAAGAAGCCATAGCTTAATTCGGTTGTTCGTCACCGCCGAGGGGGGATGTTCCGGAGTATGCCGCGGTAGAGAGTTTGACAAGGATGTATGTGCGACAATGGACTGTTCAGCCAGAGGACACCCATGAGACAGAAGGGGTGTCCAAGCAACTCACTCGAGATCTGATGCTCTCTGACATTAGGCCGGAGTCCAATAGTCATACCAACGGCTTCTTGGAGAGTGTGGCCATGAACTAGGCCATGGCAGTGAGTTATGCTTCTTCTATTGTTGTTAATTGCTTTTCTCTTCTTGTATTGATGGCTTGACTTTTTGTAGTCTGTCTACTAGATCGTCTGTCTCATCGATTGCCTTCGTCCACTGTGATGCCCTTGTGAATTGTGGGAGGTCGAGTATGAGTAGCTGAAAGTGGAGACTGCCAAGCTAAAGGCGAAGTTGTCCAAGTTGCAGCACGGTGTCAAGGAGAGGAACAACACCATTTTCAAGTTGAAGGGTTATGCAAAGGGAAGGGAGATCCATCATATGGATGGCCGGATCTTGCAGGGAGGTTGGGCAAATCTTCAAAAATTTTCTTTCTCCCTTCCAGGAATCCTATTCCCTAATTTAGAAAACTGCATTTTCAAGGTTTCTTCTTGAAACAAACCGAACCAGATCTGAAACCAAAAGAAAGCAAGTAGGGATGTACCTAATATGGAATAACAGTAACTCGCAACGTAGGTCTTCACACCCAAAGAGGTGAGCAAAACCTGCCTCCACTGAAAATGACACAGCTTATAGTGAGGCAGGATCAATAAGGTGGTTCTTAAGCAAGAACCCTAATTCTTCAGCAAGAATCACGCAAGAGGCTGGTGAGCATGACTTTAGATTATTTCTTCTAGCAAGAAACAATATCAATAACTATTCTTGATTAGATCCAAAGGTGGAAATCAAACTAGGTAGGGGAAGCAAGAACTAGAGAAGAATTTACAGATTGCTGAGTGTATGAAATTGGTGAATTCGCCCCGTATTTATAGCCTTCTTTGGATTAGCTTCCTAATCCAATTAGTAAAGAGTTTCTTGGTCCAAATCTGATATTTTGATCTGGACTCTTAAATGGATATGACTTATCTTATCCTTTAGCTAATCCTAATCAGATTATAAACCAGAATTCGCCCCTTTTTAATTAACTCACTTAAGCCTAGTTTGAAATGAGCTTTAGGCCCATTTAGTCACATAGCTCACTTTCTCTATAAATGCTAGCTAGTTTGGCTCTCTTTGTATGGTGTGGGACCCTATCATTGATCTCCACAAGCCACATGGGTTCAGCCTAGCATTTTTTACAAGGCCTTGCTGAATTCATTGCTAAATACAGTGAACCCCTGGGTCCATCAGTATGGGCTCTTAATGGGCCCAACATTTACACTAAATGGTCCTTGGGTCCAACCATCTTATGAAGGCCCAAGAACCGTGGATAGATGTGAGATTAGTTCATCAGATTTATTATCCCTAAATGGTCTTACACATAACCTCTCAGCCCTTAATGATCATACACTGCTTGACAAGAGAGGACCTCTCCCTCGGCTACAAGGTATAGTGTTGCACTCTCAATTCACATGGATCTTGGGAATTAAAATCATTTTGCAAACATTCTGTGAAACCATAATATATATGTATTGTTAGACAGTTTTGTATGCCCTTAGCTTCAATCAGAATGATGTACTTTATGAGTTTATTGTAAATGAATAAAAGTGCATATTTGATTCATGTTCCCTTGGTATGTTTCTGTGTAATACCCTTAAACTGGACACTTAATGAGACTCATGTTAGTTTAGAATGTTCACAGCCAG
>NW_010729191.1:667267-716080 GCF_000365185.1 Nelumbo nucifera
CCTCCTAATGAGATTAGGAGAAAGCTAATCTAATCTGCAGATAAGATAAGAGTTTATCCCTATCACCTAAAGAGAAGTCTTATCCAAATATGATTTGGATAAACTACTCCTAATTGGATTAGGAGTTGATCTTTTAGGTTAACAAAAGAAGGGGGCGGCAGCTTAAGAGACACATCATCAGATTTTCTTTAGTGTTGAAATCAAGAAGAGAGAATTCTGCACCCTGCGAATACTCTCTTGCCGCCTCCCTATTCTTGCCGCCCTGTTTGCCAGTTCGATCTCCAGTTGTGGGAGAAGTCAAGATTGGATCTTGACATCAGTTCTTTGAGAAAGGATTGATAGGAAGCTGTGCTCACGTACCATTCTACTGATTCTTGCGAAGGACAGAGTTCTTGGGGAAGAACACTACTGATTCTGCTCCATCCTGCACTGCGC
This sequence comes from Nelumbo nucifera, assembly GCF_000365185.1. The sequence continues at coordinate 667,703 of NW_010729191.1, forward strand.
CATCTTCAGTGGGAGCAGTCTTTGGATCCTTCATTGGGCATGAACACCTTCGTTGGGAGATATTACTTATCCGTATCAGGTATAGTTCTCTCCTACTCCTTTTGGTTTAGATCTGGTTCAGTTTAAGGTTCAAGAATGATCCTTGAAAATATGATTTTCTAAATAGGGAATGTGATTCCTAGTTGAAGGGAGAGAAAAATTTTTGAAATTCGCTCCTTATTCCGCAATCTTCGGGCGTCCATGGAATGGATCTCTCATCCCCTTCATGTATATATCTATATAAATATATTTTGCAAAAACAAATCTCAACAATTTGAAATCAACTATCGGTAGTTTAGGTTTCCATCAGAGAGAGTGCATTCCTCGATCATTTACTTTGTTTGACAAAGGGGTTGGTCCTGTCACTATTATCACCCATTCAGGTGAATTCTCCGACTACCCCAATATACCCAAGTTTTGACCCCCTCTAAGGAAATCATAGATTGGCACATCGAAGATAGCCCAATCAAACACCTAGTGCAGTACCATAATCGAGTCTAGGGGTCAAGTGTAACATTCCAGTTTTGCCCATCTATCTCCAAGATCCAGGGCAATATTGGAATTTGGTCTGGTTCAGGGTTTCAAGAAATCCCACACTATATGTGCCTCAGGTCTCACCCTGGCAACTGAGACAAGCCACCCCAACCCACTTGGTGGCACATCAATGTCAGCCTTGGCAGGATAAATCTTCGAGATCTATCTAACGGTTGTGAAAATTCTTCACCAACCAGTTCGAGTACTTGACTTCTTGAATGAATTCGGCATCAAGAAATTTTTGCACCTCCTTTGTTGATTAATTGCCACTATTTTTAGGCAAAACTTCTCTTCTTCTACCTCACAGGTCGGTAGCATGGGTCTTTATTTAGGAAATGGGTGATGACCCTAGGGTCAATCCCAATGTTTGCCGCTAACTAGGCAAACATGTCGGCGTTATCCTTGAGGAGCTATACTATAATCTTGAAGATGGTCTTCCAGGAGGGACCCAACCTAGACCGTCTTCTTGAGGTATTCACTGGAGAGGGGCACCTAGATGAGGTATTCCATGGACTGGCCATGTTGTGTCCGCAATTCATTCCTCAGGTCCATGCTCTCCGTGCTGAGAGTCTCGGCGATGTGTGGTCTTCCTCAACAAGCCGTTAGGTAGCATTGCCTCGTGGTCTTTTGGTTTCCACGAGCAACGCTTACTCTGTATGGGGTTGAGAACTCCACTTATAGGTGGTGTGGAGAAACTGAGGCCCATAGAGCATTTAGTGTTGGCCGACCGAGGATGACGTTGTAAGGGGAAAGGATACGGACAACAATGAAGTCGACCATTGTCGTGGTGGTGATGTTACTGTCCCCTATCAATAGTGGTAGGGCGATCTTCCCCTGGGGCATGAAGGAGTCCCCAAAGAAATCCACCAAGGGAGTGTTGACCGGTGTAAGACGATCCCTGCTGATGTCGAGTTGCTCAAAGGCTTCTTCAAAGAGGATATCGATTGAGCTTCCTGTGTTTACCAATATTTGTTTTGACACCCTTGTGATCATTGTTAGTTAAGGTGATTGGATCATCTTGCCACCGTCTTTTCTATTCCTTGTCTTTAACTTGATGTAGCTTGGAATAGGCCTTGTGGGCCGAGCTCAGAAGCCATTCCACTTGAGATGACAATAATGACTCCTGCTGGGGGAGCTCAGGTTGGTGGTGCATTGGGGCAATGCACTTCCTCCTTTAGCTTGTGCTCCTTGATATCCACAAACCCACCAAGCTATCTGTGCCTGACGAGGTCCTCTAAGTGGTGGCGCAGGTTGTAACTGTTTTCAATCTCGTGGTCGTGGTCTCGATAGAAGTCGTAGTTTTTGTCTTGGCTTCTCTTGTTATTCTGGGAATTTATCTTCTTGGGCAACCTGACAAAGCTGTGGTCGAGGATTTGCATCAGTATCTCGAACCGTGGTTTATTCAGGGGAGTGAAGTTCCTATATGTCAACGACGGGGTCCTTGGTCTTTGGTCAGGTCGCCAGTCTTGCTTTGCTCTCATGATCCGACCTGCACTGTCATGGTCTCTTCTTTTCTAGTTTTACTACTCTTCCTCGCTCCTCTATAGTGCCTAAGCTTCTTCCGCGTTCATGTACTTTTGTGCATGCTTCATGAGCGCCATTAGTTTTGGGGGAGGGATTCTTTTGTAGTGAGAAGCTGAACGCAGAGGAGTGCAAGCCGCTTATGATAGTTGTCACTGCTACAAATTGTTCCAAGACTCAGACCTATAGGGCCTCGGCATTAAACCTCACCAAGTAATCTCTTAAGGTTTCTCCCTTCCTCTGCCACACCTACATGAGGCTGGTTGACGTCTTCTAGTGTCACTGACTAGTGGTGAACTATGCTAAAAATTGTGTCTCCAACTGCTCCTAGGAGGATATAGACCACGGAGGAAGGGAGGCATACAAAGTTTTGGCAACTCCACGAAGGGTGGTGACAGAAGCCTTTCACATGAGACCTTCAGAAGAGTCGTGCACCATCTTCATGGCCTTGAATCCTTTGACATGGTCATTGAGATCCGAGGCTTCGTCGTACTTCTCGAACTGAGGGGGTCACCAACCAGCTGGTGGAAGCTCGTCCACAATCTCTTGAATGAAGATTGGGGTCATACTTCCAGTTCAGCTAGCTGTCCTCTCAATTTCCTGATCTTAGTGTCTCTCAACTGGGGTCACGTCCACAGACTTCTCTCCCTTTGGAATTGTAGGTTGATCTCGAATCGAATTGGACTTGGCTATCGAGATCAGTGGTTGTGGTGGACGCTGGCCGAGCCGTTCTTTCACTGGTACTAAGGTAGAGTGGTGTGACTTGCTGTGAATCTCATGTGCACAAGACTGGACTAGGGAGTTTGGTCTTCTAGGTGACTGCTGCCTTTCATGGTCGAACTGAACCTTGTGCTTGTCTGTGTGGTGCTTTTTGGGGTCCTCAGTGTGCAGATCAGCCATAGTAAGTGCCTGCGTGATAGGGTGGACAGTCTGAGGGGCTTGAGCTAGATGTCCCAGTGTCTCCATCATTGCAAAGATGCGGTCAACCTTCTGTTACATAGCTAGGAATTATGTAGGATCGACCGTGGTCCGCTATAAGGTCTTTTAAGGTGGAGAGCTGCGGTGAGAGCAGGAACCCCGTGATGGGGAATGGGCTCTAGAGAGGTCATTATGTATTTCTAGGCATGGCTGTTTTGAGTGTGTAGGAGGTTTGGGAAATGGCTTTTTGTGCGCTTCCCACAAACGGCGCCTTTATGATGTTGTCTGAACCAAGGTACCCTGAACTGAGAACACAGTCAGATAATCCTACCAACTGGACGAAGCTGAGGGGGAAGGATGATGCCACGCATTGGAATCTACAACTAAGAGGGAAGGTTAGAGGCCCGAGGAGTTATTCCTCGGGTAGGCGCTTTGACTTTCAAGTCAATTGAATGGAAGGGTAGGTGGTCAAGTCGAGCAGGAAAGAATGGTGTTGGTCAAAGCAGAAGAAGTAGAGCAGATGTATTCAAAGTCCAAAAGTCCCTTACCTTAGGCGGAGATTACCTATTTATAGCTAGATGTCCATGTTCTAATCAGATGAGGCTTTCGGGGTTGTCAGGATTTCTGGCCACTAATTTTCGGGTTGATTTGACCGTCCGTTTTGAATGGATGGGCCGTTTTGACAACAAAAATTAAAAAATAAAAAAATGGCCAAAAACCATTGAATGGGTCAATGGGTTAACGGTTCGACTACTCGGGTCAATGGGTTATTGACCGATCAATGGTTTTTGGCCAGGGATTGGGATTAGGGTAAAACGGAACTGGTTGCCTAGATGGTTCCCAATTAAAAAAATAAAAAAATGAATGACCCATTTTGACAAAAAAAAAGTACAAGCAAAAAGTTGAGTGTGTGATGTCCATTAAGCAATACCATACATGTTATGTCATTCAAGTGTGTGACTCATATGACTTGAAAACGGAACCGTTCTAGCCATCGGTTTTTGGGTTGACGGTTTGACTGTTCGGTTCGAATGGATGGCTCGTTCTGACAACAAAAATTAAAAAAATAAAAAAATGACCAAAAACCATTAAATGGGTCAATGGTTCAATTGCTTGGGTCGATGGGTTGTTGACTGATTCAATGACTTTTGGCCATGAACCGAGATTAGGATAAAATAAATCCGATTGCCTGAATGATTCCCAATTAAAAATATTAAAAAATGGCCAAAAATCATTAAACAAGTCAACAAATTGACGGTTCGACCGCTTAAGTCAATGAATTATTAACGGATTCAATAATTTTTGACCAAGGACCAGATCAACGGATCAACAGCTCGACGGTTCGCTGGGCCCCTCTGCTGATATATTTATTAATAAAAAATAAATATCCGATCAGAATTCGATGCGAGATTATATTATCCGATCCAATCCGACAAGATCCGATCCATTTGCACCCATAGTGCTAAACTAGGGCGATGATAATGTCCGCTGTTGCTTGATTACTCCAGTCGGTCCAGAGTGCAGTGACATCAAGTCCTTGGATCTGCTCTAATCATTTTCAATTTGAGTTCTCTGTCTTCAATCTCTCATTCTCTCTCTCTCTCTCACGATGGATCCAAACCCTAAAAAATTCCCAATTCTCTCCTATGTCATGTCCCGAATCAATTCTAACCTTCCCCAGCTGGGTACTAAAACCCTCGCCGGTTCCGACTCGCTTCAGTACGACGTCGAACAACCACCTATTCCGTCCGATGACTCAAGCTCCAGCAAAGTGGCTGGGCCGTTGACAGAGAAGATGCCCCATTTGAATCACCCGAAGGTCCTCGCTTCCATGACCCTTGCTGTCTCCGACGTTGCGCAAGCTCGATCTATCCTCCAAACCCTCGGGGACCGTCCCGATCACGAGGCCGTTGATACAGCCCGAGCCAAGATCGCCGAGATTGAAGCGAGGCTGTCCAAGCAGCTTGAAGATATCGTCTTAGCACCTCGTCCTGATGGCGTCGATCGACTGCAATGGCGCTCTCAGCAGGCGGAGAAGGAGAAGGAATGTCGACAGGCGGCAGAGAAGGAGAAGAACATTTACAAAGCAGTGGTGCAATTGGACGGCATGCACGAGGCCTACGAGAAACTGTTGAAGGATGCCGAGGAAAGGCTGGTCAGGATTTATGATTCCGCCGCCGCGGCAGAGGGGCACCCGGAAGACTCTGTGCCCACGGCCGATGAAGAAGTAAATGAAGAAGTTGTTGGGATCTTGCAAGAGGCGCTCGGGAAGGGATTGGAGAGAGTGGAGCTTCCCGGGCGCCAACTAAGGTTTCTTCCGGAGGCTTTCGGAAAACTTCACGGCTTAGTTGTGCTCAACCTTTCAACCAATCAGCTAGAGGTTAATCTTTGTTCTCTCTCTTGTACACGGAAAATTTCTGGTTGCTATTCTTCTTTCTTGCTAAATATTTCCCATTGAATTGAAGCTAATGCCTGATAGTTTCCATAATTTTTTTTTGGGAACTAATTGTGTCCATATTTAGGCATCTTTATTTTAAAATAGGAGTTTGTTCATTATGTATGGTCAAAGTATATGTTTGGTAGATTTGTACGACATGGTGATAGGAAATCAAGACAACTATCAGGCTTCTACGACATGGTGGTTTCTAATCCACCCCCAAAGGATCTCGCAGTACTAGGGGGAGGGGCAATTCAGCAACCCTGGGTCGATCTGCGTGATGCCTGTTTTGCCTATTCCAGGAGGCTTAGTTTGGCGTTCATGCTTGAGTTTTGTCTGCCGATGTTTGTGTTTTGGGATTCTTGATTTGGTTTATAGTTTTGTGCCAAATCTGGCTCTTACATGTAGCGGATCTGGGTTTTGTAGTGTTTTTGGTGCCTTCTTTAGCACCTTCAGTGTATACTCCCTGTATGCTGTTTGTCTTTTAATGATACTTTACCCTTTTCAAGAAAAAAAATATATGTTTGGTAGATTTGTAGATGTCGAGACAGATGAATAGTAAAATCACAATCACAAAGGATGAGGTTACAAATGAGTGTATTCATGGGAATCCCAAAATAGTCTTGCTAGGTGACAAAATGATGGGAAGTAGGCTAAGGTGGCGTTTGATAAATTTGAAAATTAAGATCTGAAAAGTTAAAAAGATATTAAAAGTGTCTGAAATCTGAAAAGAGGCATAGATGCTTTTCTACTTTTTAGAGGCTCTGAATTCATAAGTTTGTTTCTGTTAGATCAACCTTTTACCATATGAAATTACTGATTTTACTATTTTACCTTTAGAACATATTATTTGTAAATGTTAAGTTCAATTTGCATTATTTCATAAAAAATAATTTTCAACCTCAAAATAACATTGAAACAATACAAATAAAAAATAATAAATTAGTATTTACTAATTAATAAATGAAACAATTAAAATTAAAAAAATAATAAATAACTATAAAAATATTAAAATAATTAATAATTAATAATTAATAATTTACACAAATAAAAATAAAATAATTTTTAAAAATTAGTGAAATAATTAAAAATGATTATTTAATAAAAATAATTAATATTAGTAATGTTTAATAAAAAATAATTATTAAATATTAATAATTAATAAAAATAAAAAATAATTAATGTTTAATAATTAATAGTTAATAGGTGGCGGTGGCGAGAAGATAGGAGAGAGAGAGAGAAGAGAGAGAGCGAGAGAGAGCGGCGGAACCGCCACCGCTACAACTTGCAGGGGTGGTGAGGGTGGCGAGGAGGGAGAGAGAGAGAGTGAGAGAGCGAGATGAGATAGTGAGAGTGAGAGAGAGCGGTGGAACCGCCACCGCTGCAACTTGCAGTGGCGGTGGCAAGAAGATAGGAGGGAGAGAGAGAGAGAGCGAGAAGAGAGAGTGAGAGTGAGAGCAAGAGAGAGAGTGAGAGCGAGAGCGAGAGAGAGCGGCGGAACCGCCACTGTTGTAAGTTGCAGCGGTGGCGAGAGAGAGAGAGAGAGAGAGAGAGCGGCAGAATCGCCACCGCTGCAACTTGCAGCAGCGATGGCAGTGGCGAGAAGATAGGAGGGAGAGAGAGAGTGAGAGTGAGAGAGAGAGAGAGAGTGAGAGTGAGTGCGAGAGAGCGAGAAGAGAGAGTGAGAGAGCGAGAGCGAGAGAGAGCGGCGGAACCGCCACCGCTGCTGCAGCGGTGGCGACGGGAAGACAGGGGAGAGAGAGAGTGAGAGCGAGAGAGATGGAACTGCTGCCGCTGCAAGTTGCAGCAGCGGTGGTGGAAATACAAGAGAGAGAGAGAGAGTGCAGTGGCGGTGGTGGTGGACCTGCGGTGGAGCTTCGTAAGTCATAGTGAAGGTTCGATTCAAGTTAAATGAAGAACAAAAACATGTAATATTAAAATTTTTTTGAGAGCACTTATGTCTTTTACGCACCTCTCAACTACGTCTGAATGCATAAGTGCTAGGCTATTAACATAAAATTTCAGATCTGAAAAAGATTTCGGATCGATTTTCAGACGCAATACCAAACGAATCTGGTGTCTGAAAAGCAACCAGACCTCTGAAAAGTGTTATCAAATGAGGCCTAAGATGGTTTATTTATGTGTATAGAAGACCACCTATTGCACCACTAAGAAGTATTATGCTGCAAGTTGAAGGGTCTAGATAATCTAGGGGTAGACCAATAAGAACATGGTTGGAGGTAGTAAGAAATCGTTTGAGGGCGCACATTTTAGCAATTGATGTCCCTTGATAGAGTGAAATGGTGACACAAGATATATAATTCATGTAGTCAACCCCATTTGGTTGGAGTAAGGATAAGTACAGTTCAGTTGAGTTGAGATTGTTCATTATGTACGTTCTGCAACCCTAGCTGGGGAATCCTGGTATTATGATAATCTGTGAATAAGATCATGAATAACTATGGAGCTAGTTCCCTGCTAACCTGAGACATGACCCCAATAACTCAAGGGAATAACACTATTCTGCATGATAATTCAATTGAAATTTAGTGGTTCAGACAGTGCTTTGGAAACAGGAGATTTTTTTTTTTTGATCAGCAAAAATTTTGATTTTAATTAATAACAGAGAAAAGTTACAATCAGTTACAATAGTTATAGGTTGCAGAAATGCATTAACCTAATCTGCAACCACATACAATCAGCTACAGTTCTGCCCAGTACAAGGTAGATCTATTTGCCCCCTGTTTTACTAGGTTATCTGCCATCCCATTTGCATTCTGTTTAACCCAACCAAACTGAGAGTTGAGCCTCCTTGCAAGTATGTCAATTTCTCTGAAGATAAATTTGAGCTTCCGAGGTACTAATGTGATGTTTTTAGCCCAAGAAATGACCAACAGTGAGTCTCCTATTTCTAAATCTGTTGTTCCTATCTGCTCAGCCATCTTTAGACCTTGAAGTAGGGCTAGAGATTCAGCCTGTATTGAGTCACCAATACCTATTAGTCTTGAGAAGAGTGCCACCACCACACCCAGATGATTTCTAATCACACCCCTTATGCCCCCCCCTTCCTGGGTTACCAAAGGAACTCTCATCAAAGTTTAGTTTTAATTTGTTCAGTGCAGGTGGCTTCCATTCCACTCTCACAACTACTTTGGGTGCATCAGTTTGTGCTACTTTAGTCCAACTTAGAATCTCATTCATGGAGAAATTTTTGAATAGCTCCATGGTCATCACCCATTGTGCAGTTCTTTATGGCTTCAATAACTTCCTCCTTTGATTTACTTTTTTCAGAGAAAAGTCTTAGGTTTCTTTCCTCCCATATAGTCCATACTTTAGTAGCTTTTGCTGCCTTCCATAAGCACTTTTCTCTTTTCTTTTGTTGCCTCAAGAAAAAGGGGCTGAATAGACTTACCACATCTTGTGGGGGAGCCCATCTGCATCTAAAGAGAGAACAACAACATTCCAAATACCAGAAACAAAAGAGCAGGATAAAAGTAAGTGTGGTAGGGTTTCACCATAATCCATACAAAGGACACACACATGAGGAGAGAGGCATTTGTTTGGCCTCCTTTTTTGTAGCACATCATAGGTGTTTACCTTCCCTAGGAACACTACCCAATAGAAAGCTTGTACTTTTGGAGGGATCGGTTTACACCAGATTTCTCTCACTAGGAAGTTCACCCCCAAAGGATCAGAGTGAGTGAGCAAACCAAAGAAGGATGCACAAGAAAATAAACGATCAGGAGTTGCGGACCATACTCTACTATCAACTATAGATTGGTCTAAGTAGACCTTCTCAAGTGTTGAGATCAAAAGCACTAGGGACTCACATTCATTTTCCCTCAACCCTCTTCTGAAGCCAAAATCCCAAGAGATACCCAAATCTGAAAGCAAACCAAACCTAGCAACAGGTTTGTTTTTATGGTTTGATAAGGAGTAGAGGTCTGGGAATTTAACCATAAGAGGCAAATCCCCAACCCCCAAAGGTCTTCCCAGAATAAAACTTTATTGCGACATCCAACATCAAACTAGATAAATTGAAGAAATGTTGGTAGTACCTCAAAGATTGCCTTCTAGGGGGAATTTGGAGCTGCATTGGAATCTAGTTTTGCATCCCAACCGTTATCTGCTTCACCGTGAATGTTTTTAATGACCTTGTGCCACAACCTATCTTCACAAGGGAATCTCCACAACCATTTCCCTAGAAGGGTCTTATTTTTCTTTAATATGTTCCCTATACCTAGGCCACTCTACTCCTTAGGGTAACAAACTTGCTCCCACTTCACTGAATGATCCTTCTTTTTATCGTTAGGTTCCCACAAAAAATCCCTCATAATCTTCTCCGACTTCCTAGCTATTTTCATTGGGATCTTAAAGGTGGAGTGGAAATAAGTGGGTAGGTTTGCTAGGGTAGATTTTATTAAGGTGATTCTTCCCCCCAAGGAAATATAATTTCTCTTCCACATTGCTAACTTTTTTGTGAACCTCTCTAACACTGGCTTCCAAAAGCTTTCAGCTTTCAGATTCCCCCCCAAGGGCAATACTTAAGTATTCTAGAGGCCATCTTTTCACTTCACAGCCTAGCAAATTTGCCATGGCTTGGATGTCCCCCTCCTCAATGTTTATTCCAGCTATACAGCTTTTTCCCCAATTCACTTTCAGTTTGGAGGCTTGTTGAAACTTGTCCACCAAACTTTCAGATTCCTTAAACTGGATTCATTACAACTTTCACAAAAAATGATTATATCATCAACAAATTACAAGTGAGAAACCACCACTTCTGATTTACCAATACTCTAACGTTTAAACTGGTTATCTTGGTCAGCCTTGATGATTTGTCTACTCAAGACCTTAGCCACAAAAGTGAATAAGAATGGGGATAAGGGATCACCCTGTCTGAGTCCTCTTTTAGCCTGGAAGAAATCTTTTGCTACCCTATTCATCAAGATAGAAAAATGTGCTGAGCTAATACATCCTTTAATCTACACTCTCCATCTTTCACCTAAACCCATCTTTTCCATGAGATTTAGCAGGAAGGACCAATCCACCATATCATAAGCTTTTTCTAGGTCCAATTTACACATCAAGCCTTTGCTGCCTTGTTTTTTCTTAGCTACCACACATTCATTTGCTACTAAGATTTGATCCACAATTTGTCTCCCTTCTACAGAAGCTCTATGGTTCTGAGAGATAACAAAGGGCAAGACATTCTTCAACCTACCAGCCAGGACTTTAGCAATGATCTTATACAAGCTACTCACAAGACTTAACGGTCTGTAATCCCTAGGGTTTTGGCCTCTTTTTTTTTTGGCACTAAAGCAATAAAAGTTGCATTTGCTCCAGGCGATAACTTCCCTTTTTGATAGAATTCCACAAATACATCCATTAACTCATTTTTCAAGATTTCCCAACAATCCTGATAGAAAGCCATTGGAAATCCATCCGGCCCTGGAGCTTTAGATCTACCCATCGAGAAAATTGCTTCGTGTACCTCCTCTACACTAAAAGCTCTTTCTAGGAGGGTAGCTTCGGATTTTGTCACTTTGTCCCACTGTAATTCTCCCAATTCTGAATTGCTTTCATGAAAGGAGGCAATGATTGACTTGAAATGGTCCACGAATCAGCTTTCAATTTCCTCCTTTGAGTTTACTACTCTTCCCTCCACCTCAATACTGGAGAGAGAAGGATGGTAGCCCAAACAAAGAAAAGTAATGAAAGGAGGCAAGGATTGACTTGAAATGGTCCACGAATCAGCTTTCAATTTCCTCCTTTGAGTTTACTACTCTTCCCTTCACCTCAATACTGGAGAGAGAAGGATGGTAGCCCAAACAAAGAAAAGTAGGTTTATGCATTTCAGTAGGATATCTATCACAAGAAACAAAGACGTTGGCAATTCCTCTGCTAGGTGCAAAACTTGCTTCCACACAAGGGAGAGGCATATGATGATGCATGTCACTGATAAATTAAGATATTGATTTGCAGTCAAAATGTCTTCTCACTGTTTTTTTTTTTTGTTTGAAAGGTGAAAATGAAATTTTTATCAAGATGTAAAGTACAGGCTAAGGGAGACATTCCCTTGGTACAACAGCACTGAGATTAATCACACAAATAGCGCAAAGAAACAACAGATAAACAGGTCAAAAGACAGTTTTCATCCCAAATGATTCTATCCCAGCCGCTGTAGAAGTGACTAAAGTTAAAGCCTCTGAAGACTGGATGGTAGCCCACTTCACCAGAAACCCCTCCACTTTGCCACAAATCCTCTCAACTGGCAGAGCTTGATTAGTAAAAGCCTTGTAATTTCTTTCTTTCCAAACCGACTAGCAGATTGCTCCAGGCACCATGCCCCAAAGGATCTTTCCCCTCTTTGATAGGCCTTCCAAATGCCAGGATTAGATCTGTGATTCCATATCTTGAGATACAGCCCAAGAAACCCCAAACAGGATGAAACAATGGGCCCAAACTGTGGCAGAGAATTTGCAGTGGATGAGAGTATGATTCACATTCTCTGTTGTCAACCCATATAAACAACAATGGTTAAACAACTTCCAGATCCAGCCCCAGGGAGAGATAAACTCTCTTAACTCTCCCATAGAAATTCAATCACTACCATAACAAGGTAAAAAGCTTGAGCACAAAACATAGAGGCCCCATTCACCCCTTGCTTTGTGAGATCATCAGGAAAGAAATTGACACTTCTTTTGACCCAAAGCACCTTTACTTAAATGTCTTGTGTTAACCTTACTCTAGTTAGAGCATCCTTGGCAAACCTCCCCACCTACTACCTTTCCATCTTCCGCATGCCCAACAAGATAGCCATTCAGTTAGAAAAACTTCAGAGAAACTTTATTTGGGAAGGAGGGGGGGAAAGGGGCTCACACCTTGTGAAGTGGTCTCAGGTTGGCAAACCAAAGGAGAATGGAGGTTTGGGAGTAGGTCATTTGAAAGAAAGAAACACAGCTCTTCTCAGTAAATGGTTGTGGCGATTCCCTCTAGAGCCAAATGCACTTTGGGCTGCTGTAATCACTAGCAAATATGGGAAGGACGCCAACGGTTGGAATAGCAAGCTTCACTTGAATCGTATCAAAGACACCCACCTTTGGAAAGGTATAATCTGGACTTACAATTTTTTCATATCCTTTATCAGATACAAAGTGGGAAAGGGTGATAGAATTAAGTTTTGGACTGACCTGTGGTGAGGTAACTCTACTATAGCCAACTCCTTCCCTCGCCTATTCAGCCTTACCTTAAACCAAGAAGCTTTCATATCCCAGGTTTTACCCCCCTCCCCTCCTTACTTAAATTGGAATCTAACCCTTAGGAGACCTCTAAGGGACCCAGAAATTAGTGAAATCTCTAGCTTCTTGGACACCCTCAGAGAGGTCTACCACACACAAAATTTCCCTGACCTTTGTGTTTGAACCTTTCACCCATCAGGTAAGTTTTCAACCAAATCTTGCTTCAAAGCTTTAGTTAGGGAAGAACAAACTAATGATCAATACCCCTACAAGAGAATCTGGTGTGCTCATATCCCTACCAGGGTATGTCTTTTTGTGTGGGAAGCCAGCTTAAAGAAAATCAACACTTATGACCTCCTTCAGGAAAAGAACCATGGCAGGTCTTATTTATCTCCACATGGCTGTTGCTTCTGCTTTAAGATGGGGAATCCACCAACCGTATTCTGCTCCACTGTGAGGAAACTAGAAAATGCTGGAACTTCTTTTATCTTTGTTTGAATACAGCTGGGTTTTCCCTGAAAATGTGGCTGATTGCTTAAGGCAATGGTCAGGAAGAGGATTAAGCAAAAGAGGGAAAATCTTATTGCAATCTGTTGCTCATGCTATTTTCTGGAGCATTTGGGAAGAGAGAAACAATAGGGTATTTACCAACAGAACAAAAAACTTTGAGGAGCTGATTTCTCTAATATGTTACAGATGCTTCCTATGGACTTCCAGCTCATCCCATTTCAGAGGTGTCCCCTTTGATGACCTCCAAAGAAACATTGTAAATTTCCTTCACTCTAAACAAATACAGCTCAACACTACCCGTAGCTTCAGATCTGATGTGGATGGCGAGACGACCTTGTATTTTGATGGGAATGCTTTTGGAAACCCAGGTACAGTGGGCATTCGAGGTGTAATTCGAAATAAAAATGGTATCAATTGGGCTTTTAGTGGGCCGATTGGAATTGCCTCCTCAACAAAGGTAGAAGTCTTGGCAGCTCTAACCGGCATCAGGATTGCAAAAGACATGGGCTTACGAAAACTTACCATTAAAGGAGATTCAGCCAACACTGGCTTTCTAGTCCTGACAGTGGGCCGTGGGCCTTAGCTCACTACCTAGCTGAAGCGAGAGACATTCTTGCTTCTTTAAGTGCCCAGGTGGTCTGTGTTCCGAGGGAGCTAAACTCTGAAGCTGATAGTCTAGCTAAATCTGGTGGTCACAGGGATTTTCTCTTTAGTGATAGCTCTATGCCTTCGTAATTTTCTGAGAGTTTTATCTGTCGTGTACAATGCCTCGTGTACCTCTCCTTTATAGTTAACTTTTTTCCTCAAAAGCAATGTCTTATGTTAACCACTTGAACCTTTTCCTTTCTTTGTTGTAATTCCAAAAACCACTCTCTTCCTTTAGCCAGCCCACCACCAACTTGGAATTTTGCTCAATAAACAACTTTCTAATGTTCATATCCTTTGCCCTTTTTACCCCTTCTAAAGCTGCCAATATCTCAGCCCGTAGGGAATTTCCCTTTCAAATTGGAATTGAAAAGAAAGCAATTATATTTCCTTCCTCATCCCTAAAAACACGCCCAATTTTTGATGGTCCTGGATTTCTAGCACTGCTTCTGTCAAAATTCAGCTTAGCAAACCCACTAGTTGGGGGGGGGGGGTCCAAACAGGAATTAAGGCATCCTTGACCAAGACTGAAGAAGTAACTTCCTTCCATCTTCTTAAGAAAACTTCCATTGGAAAATCTTTAAAAAGTTCCAAGGACTTGATCCGGTGTACCACCCTGTTGAAAACCACTTCTATGATAGCTTCTCTGCTTCTCTCCTTATCTGAAAATAATCTTGAGTTCCTTTCTTATGGTCCAAATTATAGCAGCCCTCACACATCTCCACATTATCCTTTCCCTGTTCTTTGGCCAACTGAAAGTTGTAGAGTCAAACAAGCTTTGCACATTCGGCAGGGGGGACCACCTACACCCAAACAAAGAGAGAAACCATTTCCAAATACCTTTAACGAAAGTGTAGAAGATTAATAAGTGATGGCAATTCTCACCATCGGCATTACGGAGAACACACTAGTGAGGGGATAAACAACTTTCAGGTCTCTTTCTTTGAAACAATTCACATGAATTGATTCTTTCTAGGAAGTTCCAACAAAAACTTCTAATCCTAGGGGGGATAGTCTTACTACAGACCTCTTTTACAGGGAAATATTGAACATCAGGTAGAGTTAAGGTTCTGAAGAAGGGAGGCACAATCGAGGGATCCAAACCTGTTGCCCACCCAAAGTTTCATAACAAGCTAATTTATTCTCTTCCAACCGTAGGGCAGATTTATTGCCTTCCAAGGCATAGATACCTGGGAAAGCTTGGCTTAGGGGTAGAGTGCTGCACCACCTATCTTCCCAGAAGAGGACTTTCTCAAACTCCTCCCTGTTTTGCATGATTCCTTTCCACAAACTTGTGCCATAGGACTTCTTTACAAGATTTGTTTCACACCCCAAATCAGTTTCCTATACTTACAACTTATAATAGATCTCCAGAAAACCTGCTTTTCAAGAGCAAACCTCCATGGCCACTTTGAAAGAAGAGCTCTGTTGATCTGGTTCAATGGTCTTACACCTAAACCACTTTTTCGGCTTACAGACTTGTCCAGGCAATCAAATGAAACTTCTTCTCTTCCTCTCTCCCATCCCAAAGAAAATCTCTTTGAACCTTTTCCAAGGAAGCTAGAACTGAAGCAGGAGCCATAAAGAATGACATAAAATATCTAGGCAAAATTGAAAGAACACTCTGAATTTGTATCTTCCTACACTTTGAAAGATAAGGCTTTTTCCAACCTGCTAGGTTTTTCTGGATCCTCTCAACCACCAGATCCCAGATCTCTTTTGATATGTAGTTTGCTCCCAAAGGCAGCTCTACAAACTTGGAAGGGAGGAATCTGACCCTGCATCCTAAGACTTCTGCAAGGCTTTCAATGTTTGGGACCTCACTGACAGGAATCAAATAACTTTTTTGGAGGTTGATCTTTGAGCCTGAAGCAGCTTCAAAACAAATCAGCAAACATCTCAAGAAAGGCAAGTTTCACTGTTTGTTGCAACCTTAAAACTTTTGTGATCTGGAGCTCTACTTACTAGTTTGCTAAGAGTTTCCACTACAATGATGAAGAGGAAAGGGGAGATGGGATCACCTTGCCTCAATCCTCTCTGTACAGCAAAAAAGCCTCTGGGAATACCATTTACCTGGATGGAGAGATCCACTTTCTCCATTTGACATGAAACCCATTCTTCTTATGAGATATTGCACAAACCTCCGTTGGATGTATCATAAGCTTTTTCCATGTCTAGTTTGCAAATAATACCTGGTAAATCAGCTTTGATCCTCGAGTCAATACATTCGTTTGCTACCAAAGAACCATCCAAGATCTGCCTCCCATTTGCAGGTAAAATGTCTTCTCACTGTATATTAAAAATAGTTCTCGAGACATGAAGAAGGCTGGACCTGCATAAAACTCAATATTTTAGAGCAAACAACTACTTTGCATCATGCTGCTTACTATTCTTATTTGCTATAAAGGAAATGAAGATATTACTATCTTGTTTAGTTTTCAGTTTTATTTCAGCAAAACTACTTATTTGACTTCTTTAGTACCACTTCTACTGGATCTCAGTACTCTAGTTTCAATGTCAAAGAAATTTACTTTTTGAGCTCAAGACAGTTCTATTGTACTTCAGAGATGAAGAGTAAGGAAGTAATCTACCACCTCAATGCTATAAAATTACATTTTTCTTTTAAGCTCAGAGTATGCACGTTTTCATATTTTGTGATTATTACATGTTTGGAGCAACTAACTTGTTTTCCCTTGTTTTTTTTTTCTCTTATCTGGGATATTTGTCCGAGGAACCAGGTTATTCCTGATTCAATAGCTGGGCTTGAAAATCTGGAGGAGCTTAATCTTTCTTCCAACCTTTTGGAGTCCTTGCCAGATTCCATTGGTTTGTTACTTAATTTGAAGATCCTAGATGTATCAGGAAATAAGTTGAAGGCACTACCTGATAGCATTTGCCATTGCAGGTAGTTCATTGTTTTCTGTGTTTTTTGCAGACATGCTCTGTCATTTTGAACATTATTATGAAAAGCTTTTAAACCATGTCTCTCATTTGAGGAGAATTTCGGTGCAGATCACTGGAAGAACTGGATGCAAGCTTCAACGATCTGACATATTTACCAACAAACATTGGGTATGAACTAGTTAATCTAAGAAGGCTCTCATGCCACCTCAATAAGATCCGTTCCCTACCGACTTCCATTTGTGAGATGACGACTTTGCGTCATTTGGATGTCCACTTCAATGAGCTCCGTGGCCTGCCACATGCTATTGGGAAGTTGACAAATCTGGAGGTCCTAAATCTGAGTAGCAATTTTAGTGACTTGATAGAGCTTCCTGACACACTTGGTGATCTGACGAATCTTAGGGAACTTGACCTGAGCAACAATCAAATCCATGCCCTTCCAGACACCATTGGTCGACTGGACAAGCTAACCAAGCTAAACTTGGACCAAAATCCACTTGTCCTTCCTCCGATGGAGGTTGTGGCCGGAGGAGTCGAAGCTGTCAAAGAGTTCATGGCGAAGAGGTGGATTGATATCCTGCTGGAGGAAGAACAAAAGAGCAGGCTCGAAGAAAACAACGAAGCTCAGACTGGATGGCTGACTCGTAGCACCTCATGGTTGAATGGTTGGGTTTCCGTTGTTTCAGAGAGTGTGACAGGATATTTGGGAGCTGGAGAAAGATCTCCAAGGGACCCATATCTTGACCAACAATTGTGAATGATCCCCATTGACGTGCGTGTCACTAAACTTCTCTGTAGCATGTACAGCTGATTATGAGATGAATTGGTATGTAGATAAGGAAAAAACACATGTTCAATTCCTAAAAAAACTTGCTAGGTAAATGATTGTTTTAACAGTTTTGCAGACTTGTTGCTTTAGATTGATTAGATGCCTTCGTAATGGCCATATAATAATATAAATGCTGTGCATATCCCATACGGAATTTCGATGTGCTTTTTTTGTGTACCCTGGATTTTTTATTCATGAATGAAGGTCATTCAATTCAGTATTTCCACATTTTCCTTTCCAACTTGTAGTGACATGGTTACATTAAATTAAATGTATCTGTATATGGCCAGTTTTGAAACGATGCAGTTCTCTCTGCCCCAAAGAATATGAATTTTGTAGCCTCTATAAAACTGAAGTTGAATGATAGATGATTTCATTCCATATGGCTTCTAGTTCTAGTCTAAAGTCCACCATCCACCAATTGAATTATTGCCCTAGACTGACGGAACGCTTGACGAAGCGATTGCTCTGTTACTCTCGGATGCTGTCTTTGAGTTTACTCTACGTTTACATTTTGTTATTTGTGGGTGGTTATTTGGTTAATGTAGCAATGAGGTGAAATTGGGTTGTCGAATTTACTCCAGATCTCCCACCCACTGATTCTTTCCACATCCCCAGGTCACTAGTTACTATGGGTGTTAGTTAATGGAACAGTGGATGTATGGATTATTTCTTCGTAAAAACAAGGGACGATGGATTATCCTTTCAGATCGACTTTAGGATCAACCAATGGTGCGGTCAGTAGTTCTTAACAAAGTGAATCTCATGGCAGGCAACTGACGGTAACAGGCATTATGATAGTGAGAGGCTGAGAGCCGTAACAGTGTAAACACCACCTTTCTAGTTCTGCAACCTGGATGACCTTGGCCACTCTGCTTTAGTAGGAGATAAAAGGGTTTGGGGGTCTTGTGGCCTGAAACAAGCACACAACAAGAGAAGTGAAAGGTGAAAGACTTGTGTGGTGGTGTTGGTGATATTTCAGGAACGTGTGCCAAGTTTGAACAGGTGGCCCAAACTTCTTCAACAACTTAAAGTGGAGGTAATGTTCTACCACAACTAAAAATTGATAATAATCCAAATAAGAGAGATTAAGAGAGAGTGTTATGCTGAGAAGGAAATATGTTCCAAGTAGCTCAAATATACTTCTCACTATTTTGGGTTCTATTTATAGACCCTTTTATGACTGTTGGGTTTGTTCCGGTGGATAGGAACTGTCCACAAATCTCTCTAAACAGTTGGGATTAGCCTCCATTGGGATGAGACACTTGTCCCTACTTGTTGAGATGTTTTCTCAACCAATAACTACTTTGGTGGACCAAGTTTAAAAGAGATAAGTCGAAACAAATTTTATTTTATAAGAAAATAAATAATAATAATAATTAGAAAAAAGGTATTGATTGTGTGTGCATGTTAGTCCATATAGAGCAAATACTCTATCGATCGTGTGGTTATTCCTATTGGCCTACAAATAGTCCTATACATCGAGGATGATATTGAGGGCCAAATGCCAGTCGGTCCAACATCTCCCACTTGGCTGTATTGGCACAAGATTTACTAGCTGCCTAATAGTCTTGTTGACCTCACATGCCATTTTAAAATTGTCCATCAATTGAATTGGGCTTGGTCAACGGTTTGGAAACTATTTTGCCGGCACGTATTCAATTCATATTTTTGATATACATCAAGAACATAATGATGTAGTAGCACATGCTTTTCAGTCAGCCCAATCTCTTTATTTTGATGATCTGAATTGCAGCTTGATCAATATTTTATTTTTGTCCATGACTGGTCTTGTAGGTGCACCTTCCACCTTGAAATTTTCATTAAACTTGTGGATCCACATTGCTTTAGTTGCAGTTTTTTTGCATGCAATAAATTCCATTTTCATTGTGTGTTTTGTTACACACTAATAGACCTCCTAAAAATCAGTACGATAAGGATATCTCTTAAACATCCCTATCCTTACCACTAGTGTAACAGTATTGTACTTATCCTCGTAATCTTCTTTATCACACGTCTCTTCTATTGTAACTATAAATATACAAGCTACTTAATAAACTTACTAAGGTGAATTACTCTCCTCAAATTGTTCCTGTGTTTCATGGTATCAGAGACCTAAGACTCACGTCCTTCTCTCTAGTATTGATCAATGTCGACCTCCTCTATCTCATCCACATCCACCTCTCCCTTTGCAACCACTATGACTACTCTCTCTCTCTTCCCAGTCCATACAACCTCAATCTCTCTTAATTGATAACGGTTGAACTCGCTAGACCGAACTATCATCTGTGGAGGCTTCAGGTTGAACGAGCTCTTTTGAGTCATGAAATACTAGGATATGCAGACGGCACCACCCCATACCTGGGCACTGACTCCACTTCAAGTGATCTCACCCCATATCAAGTATCGTGGCTGAAACAAGACCATTTACTAGTCAGTTGGCTTCTTGCCACTCTAATGGACTTCGTCTTGTTTTACGTAGTTAGATGCACCACTTGTAGTTAGATCTGGATCACTCTGGAGAATACCTTTGCTGCCAAGTCTACTTGTTCACATTCATGATGACCTTGCCTCACTGCGAAAAGGGGACATGCCCATGACTGATTACCTTCATGAGATCAAGAGTTACAACGATCGTTTGTCCGCTCTCGGTAAACCGTTCTCTAACTCTTAGCTTATTCATCATACCATCAAACGTCTTTCTTTTGAATATGATTCTTTGGTTACTGCTCTCATTATTCAATCCACTGATATCTCCTTTGAGGAACTCTAGGGTCTCTTACTTCAGTAGAAGACTTAGCTCACCTGCCACTCCCTCATTGATGTCATTCAAAGTGCCAATGTCGCATCCTCTGATGCTAAACCTGTACATGACAACAAATTCTAATCAGCTCCTCCCTCTTCAGCACCTAAACCCAACAACAACAAGGGCCCGTGTCAGATTTGTTGTCATGCCACCAAGAACTGTTGTAAATTAAAAGCCTCTATTGAGTACTTGCACAATCAGAAGCATGCCTGCAATGCTGCCTCATCTCCTTCTTTGGAGGATGCTTGGCTTCCTGATTCAGGCGAGACTGACCATCTGACTCAAGACTTGTCTCGCCTCAACATCCATGATGATTATCGGGGCTCTAATAAGATCACCGGTGATGGCACAAGTTTGCACATTCATCACATTGGTACCTCTTATTTACTCTCTTCTCATCCTTTGCTACTCAAGGATATTTTACATGTCCTGGACATTCACAATCATTTACTTTTTGTCTCCAAGTTCACTAAGAATAATGCCTGCTATTTTGAGTTTCACCTTGATTGTTTTTTGGTGAAGGATTCCAAAACCCATCAAGTACTTCTTTGAGGAGTGACTAAAAATGGACTATATTATCTTCCTTTGACAACTATTCTCATTCCGCTCTAGTTGGTGCTCATGTCTCAATTGATACCTGGCATTTGTGACTTTTCCATCCATCTTCTTCCATAGTTTGTTATATTGTGTAGCATAATCATCTCCTAGTTAGCTCCAATAAGGCGTCTTATCTCTTTTCTTCCTGTGTTTATGGAAAGAGTCATTGGTTGCCATTTGATAATAATGTATCTTCTCCTCTTGAATTAGTTGTAACAGATGTTTGGATCCCTGCACCCACATCCTTAGTTCATGGTTATCATTATTCCATAGCTTTTATAGATGTCTTTTCCAAATTCACATGGCTTTACCCAATGCATGCCAAGAGTGATACTTTGATTATCTTTGTCCACTTTAAAACTATGGTTGAATGCATGGTTTTCAAAATTGGACTAAACTGGACAGTTGGACCGGAAAAACTAGGAACCAGTCCAGTGACCGGTTCCCAGTTTTTCTCCAAAATTGGATTTTTGCCAAAAAAAACGTTGATTTGGTCAACAAACCATTGACCCGGGTGGTTGAACTGTTTGAACCATTCAACGGTTTTGATTGTTTTTTAATTTTTTTGTCAGAACAGGTTGACTATTCGGTTTGAACGGTTGGACCATTCGACCTGGGAATCGGACCCCTGACTGGTTCGTTGTCTAGGTCAGTTTTAAAAACCTTGGTTGAACGTCAATTGGGTGATCCTCTTAAGTGGTTACAATTTGATGGTGGCGGTGAATTCTGCAAGTTGCAGTCCCCACTAGTTCAATTGGGTGTTATTCATCAAATGTCTTGTCCTCACCGGAATATTGGTGGGAAGCATTCATCACTGTTGTTCACTTAATGAATCGAACACCTACACGGGCTCTAAACAATCACACTCCTCTTGAGGCACTTTTGAACAAGACACTAGATTATCTATGATTGTGGGTGTTCGGGTGTGAATGCTTTCCTCACACCAGGGCCTATGTTACCAATAAATTGAAATTCCATGTTGCCTTCTATGTGTTCCTTGGCTATAGTAACACACACAAAGGATATATTTGCTTGCATGTTCCAACCAACAGGTGTTACATCTCCAAGGACGTTCGCTTCAATGAAACTTCATTTCCATTCGTTCAACAGTCTATATCGCCTTGTAGTGCCTCCCTTCGTAATGCTTCTTCCACCATAGGACCTCCTCCCACTTTACGAGGACTTACCTCTTAACTCGCCTACCAGCCCTCCACTCCCGTTTGAACCTAGTCCAGCACTTGAACCTCCTGATACTACCTCTTTCCCTGCCCATAATGAGCCCAACTTCAATTTACAACCACCTCCCCTACCACCCACTGCTCCCCCCACTCTTAACACTCATCATATGACCACCAAATCCAAATCTGGTATCCACAAACCCAGTCTTAAGCTCCTTGAGTATGACTATCGCCAAGCCCATACCTCCACCAAATACCCCATCTTATCTCATAGTGTTGAAACCCACTACTTTCACCCAAGCCAATAAAGACCCCAACTGGCACAGAGCATTGGAGGACTAGTTCCTTGCCTTAATGAAGAATGACACCTGGATTTTACAGCCCAAGAGTGAAGATCAAAATATTTTGGGCTGTAAATGGGTCTTCCATGTGAAGTATCAACCGGGTGGCATTGTTGAAGGCTACAAAGCCTGGCTTATCGCCAAGGGCTTTCATCAAAGAGAGGGTCTCGATTTTCAAGAAACATTTAGCCCAGTCATCAAGCCCACGACTATTCATGTTATACTCAGCCTTGTTGTCTCCAAGGGATGGCCGTTACAACAGTTAGACATACAAAATTTCTTACTACACGGTGACTTGTCTGAGACTATTTACATGATGCAACCCCCAGGCTTTGTTGACAAAGAGAAGACTGATCTTGTCTGCCTACTTTGCATGTCACTTTACGGGCTTAAATAGGCTCCATAGGCTTGGTTCCAAAAACTAAGCTCTCATCTCTTGTCACTTGGCTTCAAGTGTTGTACCTCTAACAACTCCTTGTTCATCCTCCATCATCATGGTGAGCAAATTTTTCTACTCATCTATGTTGACTACATAATAATTACCGGCTCCTCTCCTTCACTTATTGATGTCATTATATCCAAGTTGTAGCTTCAATTTGCGCTTAAACACCTAGGCCCACTAAGTTATTTCCTTGGCATGGAGGCTGTATGCACACCCAGTGGTCTCTTTCTCAGTCAAAGAAAATATATAATTGATCTCTTGGAAAAAGTTCAGCTTGTTGGTGCCAAACCTCTGTCCATGCCGATAGTCGCTACAACCCCTACCAAGAATGATCCATTTACTGATGTCTCTCTTTATAGACAAATTGTTGGTGCCCTCCAATATTTGTCCTTCACTCGTCCTGATATATTCTACTCTATGAATCGGGTATGCCAATTCATGCACAGTCCTACTCTATGAATCAGATATATTCTACTCTTGAAGCATACTGTTGATTTCAGGCTTGCTATTGTCCCTTCCACTTCCCTCTCTCTCCATGCATTAATTTTTAGATGCTCATTGGACTGGTTACAAGGCTGACCACAAGTCTCAAACTGGGTTTTATATTTACTTGGGTGATAACCTTATCTCATGGGCCTCCAAAAAGCAGAGTACTGTGTCCAAGTCCAATACAGAAGCTGAATATCGCAGCGTTTCCACAACTACCTCCAAAGTTCTTAGGCTCAAGTCACTTTTCCTAGAGCTTGGTATCCCACTCATTGATGTTGTGCTTTGGTGTGACAATGTTGGCGCTACATACTTAGCTGCCAACCTGATGTTCCATGCTAGAACGAAATATATTGAAATAGATGTTCATTTTGTGCGCCATCATGTTGCTACCAAGAACACCTCTGTTCATTACATCTTTGCAAAGGACCAGGTTGTGGACATCTTAACCAAACCCCTTGGATTCTCCTGCTTCAGTTATCTCTGTGACAAGCTTCAAGTGGTGTCCCCCCACCATCAACTTGCGGAGGGGGGGTAATAGACCTCCTAAAAATCAGTATGATAAGGATATCTCTTAAACATCCTTATCCTTATCATGGTGTAACAATATTGTACTTATCCTTGTAACCTTCTTTCTCACATGTCTCTTTTATTGTAACTATAAATATACAAGCTGCTTAATAAACTAATTAAGGTGAATTACTCTCCTCAAACCGTTCTTGTGTTTCACACACACTTCATTTCCAGGAGATTGTTCCTCCTCCCAAGAGGAAAAAATAATTAATAGTAGGTTGTCTCTTGCAAAAACTTGCATCACAATATTCTATAAATTTCAAATCATTGCATTGGTAAGTTAATTTATACTATTTTTTTTTGCTCATTGAATAATTCTTAGTATCCCTTTAATCACTTTCCAATGCAATTCCCAAAGTTAATTTGATAAATATCTTTTGCATATGCTCAATTATATCAACATATCATATATATAATGCATATTTGTTTTTGCTTCAATATATATAATGTATTTGAGCACATGTATTTGTTTATTTTTTTTTTAATTTCTTTTTCCTCTTTGGGAGTTGCATAATTTTGTCCCCTTCTTAAATAGAGTTCTTATTATATTACATAGTTCTAATCAAAATAATTTTATTCAAGTAGGATTATTGTAAAGAGAGGATTCTTCCCTTTTCCTATAATGACTAGTAAAAGAAATTTGACATTACATATAATATATTTCCTTTCAAATATAGAAGATAACCACACTTTAGTTTTTATTATGTAAGAATTCCCACTATTCTTAATATATATTTATAAAATCATATGAGAACTCCCACTATTCTTAGTATAAATCTTTATATCCATATTGTAAAAAAGTGCAAGATCACTTCCTAGAGGCTCAATTTAATCTATACAATGCTTATCTTAATTTATCCATATTGTAACCCTTGGAATCTTTTGGGTACACATTACCCTTTTATTAGTTAGCTCCATTTTTTTCTATAAATAGAGTTTAACATATAAACACTTTGAACCCTATATTTTATATGTGATAGGTTTTACTTACTACCATTCAATATAAAGTTGCAGGTATTTTATTTATTATGTAAATTTCAATACTTAGGACTTCCTCTAAATGCATTTCCAACGAAGGAGTGATTTAATAAATGAAAACCTCTATTTCATTTTCTCCTTTATTTTTTCCCTTATTTTTCATCTCTCTACAATTGTATTTAGTATGGCCCAACTTTCCACAATGGTAACATTGAACCCTTTTCTTGAAGTTTTTATTTGGATTCTTGTTCTATTTATTCTTTCCCTCGTATTTTTTCTTTGAATGTTTGATTTTGTTGAGAGATATCTTCAATTTCATTTTCAACCTTATTCTTGTTTGTTTTTACCATCATTTCTTGTGACATTTTCTTTTGTTTTTTTTATTCTCAACTTCTACGGCCAAAAGAATAGGGAGATTTTGCATATTTAGTGTTGTCCTTGATACGTTTAATGCTATTACTATGGATTTCCACAATTCTAGTAGGCTATGTAATATGGTGGATACTTGCATTTTCTTAGACAGGATTTTTAGCAGTAGCTAATTCCTTGGCTATTACATTCATATTATTAATGTGTGTTCAACTACTGAATCATCTTCAGCCATCTTACATGCATAATATTTTTCAATTAAAAATTATAAATAGGTTTTAGTGACTTTACCATATGTATCATTGATAACTCCAAACATTTCTTTTGCATTTTCATAATCCTAAAAATTTAATTCTATATTGGGTCCCATAAAAGTTAACATGGCCGAACTTTCCCTTCGATTATCTCTCATAAACTTTTCATATTCTTTATTTGTCTCTAGAGATGTTTCATCTTTTCGAGGTGAAGGTATTTCCTTGTCTAATATGTATTCTACTTATTCTCTTTCCAAAAATTCTCCTAATTCTCCTTTCCTAATATGAAAGTTAGTTCCACTTAATTTCTCACTTTTGCTTAATTAGCAAGCTACAGCCGATGATCCTCCCATGATTCCCATTCCTTCTTCCTTTTATTTGTATTTATCCTCTTTATTTTAATATTATTTCACTCTCACTATCTTTGTTCTTTATTAATTAATGTAGATACTAATTTCTCTCTTAATTTTTATTATTCTAAGTTTTAGGGGTATATTTTCCATTCCCAATTTTACAATTCTATGAGAGTATAATGTGTATGTATAACTTAAGGATTGCAGAGTGATATTCTAGAAAGGACTAAACAGAAAAGGTTTCAACAATTCAAGGACTATATTGCAATTAGAATTGAGGATCACTTAATAATTGTTTAAATATTATGTAGTAATTAAAAAGTTTCACAAGAATACATGACCTTTCAGCAATTTAACAAAGGCACTAATATGTAATTCACAAAAGTTATCTAACAGATAGATCATATACATATTAGATGGTAATTGAATATTCACTCTTTAAATTCGTATACAATTAAATAGAGATAAGATGCTATGTTGAGGGGAAAAAAGGGCAAAAGATATGTTAGACTCCACTAAAAGACAAATCCAAATGTACACCCACTCTTTTAAGCAGCCAACATAACTATTAATTAGGAGAGTAAATAAGAGAGTCTAAAAAAATTTAAGGCTCTTTCCTAGGAGGTTAAATAGGAGAGTAAGTAGTGGAGTAGTCGTTGACTACCCAAACATTCAAATAGATGCAACTATTTCAGAAAATATCTTACAAAAATAATTCAGTTAAAAATAAAATGACCCCAAGAGCTTTTAGGAGAGCAATAAAAGGTCAAATTAGTCACTCGACGAGATAACCTCCTTTTTTTACCCACTAAAATCTAGGAGTATTATGAGAACAAGTTGGTGATTGGAAACTAAGTATAATCATGCCAATGTGAATCAACTACCAATGTAATGGCTCAATGAAAGAGAGATATGAATTCTTATATGCAAATCCTGAATTTTCTCATTTAGAACTTTGAGTAATATCAATTTCTTTTGTTTTTTCTTTTTTGGACTTGAAGTATGATATTAGTTCTTGTAATTATTCAGCCAACAATATCTAAATAACAATAATAAGGAGGAGATTCGATAGCAAGAATTAGGAACCCAATCGTTAAAATGACTGTAACAATACTAAAAGTTACCAAGAGCAGCCCAATATTTAAAAGGAAATGTTCCACTATAATTGGGAGAGTAATTTCCCAAAATAAGAGGAGATTAAATAATTCACTAAAACACTTTTATAAATAGCTATTTGTATCTTATCAACAATTAAATCACTAAAAGGTAGGGTTCATTTGCAATAAATTTTAGTGATATAAAGAAAGTTATATTTTTCAACGAATCAAGAGGTGTTTCCGTAAACCAAATTAAATTTTATCTATTAGCACAAAAAAAAAAAGTTAAAAATAGACTGAAATCCTTGTCCTTTTTGCAGGAGACAAAATATGAGATTGAATGGGGTATTTAGGTAGGCAAGTAATTACTAATTAGTAGCCTATTCAACTGAATCACTCAAAAGAAATGTAGAACTTTAAATTTTATTCCAAAAAGAATAGTCCAAAGAGAATCAAATGCCAATTTATTTGAGATAGTGGTTTTTTTAAAATCAAAGGAAATAAATAGCCACTAAATCACTCTAATGAATTCTTTAATGGCTTACCAAAAACCTATTCTCAATCACTAAAAAAAATAGGATTAAGATGTAACAAATTTTTGTAGCCGAAAGAATGTTATAAATTTCAATGTGAACCAAATAGATAACAACTTAGTGGAAGAAGAAATAAATTCTCACAAAGTTTTGATCGACTCAAGAATTTTTTTTTTTTAATTCCCAATCAAAATCTAATTAGTTATATTACTTTGGAAAGAAACAAAAAAAAAGAAAAGAAAACCTTTAAGACTTTTGTGTAGAAGACACCATAGGAGATCAAATGGCGGCTAGTAGTTAGAGAACCAGTTAACCAAATCGTTCTTTTGAACGTAACCATTTTAGAGGTTACTCAAGAACAGTCCAAATTTAAATGTTTAGATGATCACACGCTACTTTTTCTTTGAAAGTAATTTTACTAAAATAAAAGAAAAACACAACAGCCTCTAAAATTAATCTCATAAATACCTATTTAGTAACTTACAAAAAACAAATCTGAATCATCGAAAGATATGATTGCTTCAAATGAATGGCTTTTGTAACTAAAGAAAAAGACAAATTTAAAGGTATGCAATGCATACAACTCAATCAAAGTATGAAACTTAGATGCTATTATAATGCTTTGGCCTATTTAAATTAAAAGGATTTTTGATGTTTAAACAAACATGTACCCAGAATTTTTAGATTCAAATGATGGAAATAATATTTCAATGAGAATGATTCGACAAAAGTACATGAGCAACTAGGGGTGAGCCAAAAAACCGAAAAACCGAACCGGTCAAAACTATTGATTGAAACCGAATCGGTTGGTTCAGTGTTTTTAAAAAACTGAAGGTACCGGTTCGGTTTTGGTTAATCAATATAAAAAACTGGTGGTTAATCGAATCGACCGGTATACATATATTTCTATATATTTTATATATATTTACGTATATTATATATATTTTACATATATTTTTTATATATTATAAATTAATATATATGCATTATATATATAAATATATATGTATATTTATAATATATGATATATTATTTATTATTTAAAATATAATATTTTATATATATTTATAAATTTTTATTATATATTTATATATATTTTTATAATATATATTGTAAAAATTAAAAAACCGAAAAACCGATGAACCAAACTGACGGTTAACCGAACCGGTCAACCAGTTAATTGATAGGTTTCGGTTCGGTTTCGATTACTGGTTTTCCAAAAACTAGTACTACTGGTTTGGTTACAAAATGTGCCCCACGGTTGACGAGCTCAAAAAGTACCTCGCAAGTGACGAGGTGGTCAGCTCGGTACTAATAAGAGAGGTAGATAGGGTCCAACGACCCATCTACTATGTTAGCAAAGTGTTGCAGGGAGTAGAGACGAGATATCCAGAGATTGAAAAGTTGGCATATGCTCTAGTTATTGCAGCTCGGAAGCTTTGCCCGTATTTTCAAGCTCACACTATTATCATCCTCACTAACAAGCCTCTGAGGCAAGTCTTACTCAAGCCCGAGGTCTCTGGTAGGTTGACGAAGTGGGCCATCGAACTCAGCGAGTACGACCTCCAGTACAAGCCGTGAACTTCTATCAAGGCCCAAGCCTTAGCCGATTTTGTCACGGAATGTACTTTCAGCACCGAAGTCCCTAGGTCGATTGAGCCCGAGGTTCCCAAGCCGGATGAGCTCGAGCACCATGAAGTAGCAACCAGTGCGGCTTCTCTCGAAGTTAGATCGAACCCGAGCTGGGATGAGGAGCCCTAGATCTTTCACGTAGATGACTCGTCCAACCAATAGGGCAACGGAGCTGGAATCGTCCTGTATTGGCCGAGTGGGGTAAAACTGGAGTATGCGCTACGCTTTGAGTTCGCGGCATCCAACAATGAAGTAGAGTACGAAGCGTTACTAGCCGGGCTAGCTCTAGCAAGCAAAGTGAAAGCCAAACACATCGTCGTCTACAGTCATTCTCAACTCATGGTCAACCAAGTTATAGGGGAATAAGAAGTCCGCGAGCCAACCATGATCGCCTACTTAGCCAAAGTAAGAGAGGCTCTGCTCAACTTCCAGTCACACTTCATCAAGCAAATCCCGAGATCAGAGAACGCTCAGGCCGACGCCCTGTTCCGGTTAGCTAGCACCAGTGATAATACCATGAGGACCGTGTACATAGAGAACTTGGCTCGGCCTAGCATTCTCGGGGGGGCAAAGGAGGTCGCTCCTGTCGTTCAAGCAGAGCTGAGCTGGATCGATCTGCTCGCGAGCTTTTTGCTATACGGGACCCTCCCCGTAGAACGCAATGCCGCTAGAAGGGTAGAGCGGCATGCGGCCAAATACGTCATGATAGACGAATGACTATACCGAAGATCTTACACGCTCCCCTATCTGAGCCGCTTGCGTCCTTCCGAAGCCGAGCTCGTGCTCCACGACACTCATGAGGGCCTGTGCGGTGGACACTTGGGGGGCAGGGCTCTCACCCAGAAAGCGCTACGACAGGGATACTACTAGCCAACGTTGAAGGCAGATGCGATCGAGCTCGTCAGAAAGTGTGACAAGTGTCAGAAGCACGCCAACATTGACCATCAGCCTGCCGCCGACATGAAGTATCTCACCAACCATGAGCTGCTCTTCAAAGACCACAATCTCATCGTGGCCGTGCTCCTAGGGATAATTACCGGATGGGAGGCTATAGATGAGATCCCTGGGGAGATTATAGTAAGAGACTAGGGTATGAAGCCTCTCCTCTGACATGGAGGAAGGGCCGAAGCTATCAGGCTTCTGACCCCGAGAAGTGGAAGCCGCGTTTCCGGAGGCCTCACGGGCTTCCAGAGCTTGCCCTTCAGGGAATCCCCAAGCTCCCCCCGAGCTCGAGGGGACCTCACCCTGGTTACCGTCTCAGGAAAAACCACCATAGTATGGATACCCAGACATTGTTTGGACAGAGCAGAGGACTCACCAGAAAAGTGGGCTGAGAAAGTGACAAAGAACAAGGAGAGCTCGAGCAAACAAGGCGAAGGCGCGTCCTCAAAACTGAATGCAAGGCAAGTTGGCGTAAGGAAAATGAGGCATGGGGCCCTCCTATTTATAGACGCTGTGCCAGAAAAACCAACGGTCCCGATCAAAGCAGATCCGACGGCTGCACACCCTCCAAAACTGAAGTAAAGATGGTTGCACGTCTTCCCAAATTGAATGCGGTTTGGCGCATTTTTTGGCGCCCAAAAATCCAGAAGTCACCTGAAATCCGTGCGTATACATCATGCAATTAGTCAACCTAGTTTTGAATATGGGTCAAATCCACCCATCACTTCATGAACTCCCTACGCCAGAGTGAGACTCATAGCTTAGGGAGTGGGGGGCAATTGATGGAGGGTGATTTGACCTGACCTCCTAACTAAGGGATACATGGATATGACTTGACGTAAGTGACAGCTTGGCATGACAGTCTAGCCACAACTCGACGTAATGAGTTTGCTGAAACCCTGGTAGAACAGCTTGCTACAGCCCGCTACAGAACGACTTGCTGCAAGGCAGCTCGCTATAGAGGAGTTCGCTACACAGGAGCTCGCTACAAAGGAGCTCGCTATTGAGTAACCCGGAGTCTTTGGGTAACGTCTTATCCGACAAGACCGTGCTTTTCAGTCTGCTCCCACGTCTCTTGTCCGGCGGTGCAGCACCTGCCAGTCCAGAGGACTGTGCCC
This sequence comes from Nelumbo nucifera, assembly GCF_000365185.1. The sequence goes on from NW_010729191.1 coordinate 698,977, forward strand.
ACGTCTCACGTTAGGCGGCGTAGACGCCAGCTCTACATAACGTCTCTCAGGTGACAGGACCGTACCCTTCGACGGATACCTGCGCCAATCAAATCAGTCTAATGAATAACGGTTGTAGCAGAGAGCCAGAGGCGGTTACACCCGATTTGCAGCACATTAATATATAAGGGCTCCAACCCCCAAGAAAAAGATAATTGAATTTTTGGTAATTGAGTAGTGCGCATCCCCACTCTTAGCTCGTCATTACTCTCTAAACTTCTCTCTCAGAGTTCTAATTTAAGCATCGGAGTGTTCCCGTTGGACGAGCTCCCTGAGAATCCTTCATCTTCTCCTTCTCAAGTATTGTCCATTGCCAATTAGGAGTAAAACTCCTTCCAGATAGGAATGACCAAATCGCTTTACATCACCTAATAAACCTGACCAAGTAGAAGTTAGTAAAATAACTTGACCTATTGACATCCCTACTTATACAAAGATTAGCCACTTTTACAAAGGTCTCAATTTGAATAGTAGTCAAGACAACTAAACATAACTTGAAACATAATACTTGAATTTGCTTTGAATGACTTGTTTCAATTAGAAATGTCACAAAGGCTCTCTACTTCAATATCGTGAATGTCACGGATACCCACTACTTACATTATAGAAAATGAAAGACCGGTCAATCAAGTTGCGTCATCAGTTAGCTTCCCTTCATGGCCTAATTGGCAAACAATTCCCTAGTCCTTTCTTCGAGGTTTTGATTTGGTATGGAGAAAGTCAGGCATTTTCTGCCATGTCAATCTTTTCTCCTAGAAGATGGTTCGCTCGTTTCAATCTGCTTTGCTTTTTTGCTACAGATAAATATGTGAAGCTTTTATGTCACATCTCTTCATATTATTATCCAATAGGCAATTTACGCTTCCACTCAAGGTTGGAGATTTTAGGAGGATTTCTCCCATGCCATATCCATTTCCACCATTCGTGGTCTGCTTTATCCTTCTCGTAATGAGTTCTCGGGCTGACTTTATAGAGAAAACATCCATCAGCTTTTGGTTCCCACACGTAAATCCTGGTATTCATTGAGTGGGAGTCCGAATTCCAGGAGCAGATTTTTGAAGTGGAGGTAAAACCATCAACAAAAAGATGTTCAGCTGAAAGTCATTATATGTGGTATTAATTAGGGGGCGTTTGGAAATTCTTTTTGTATGTTTTTTTTAGGATTTTTAAAATTTGAAAGATTAAAATTTGGTCTTTCTCCATTAAGCAATGAAATGAAAGATAAGGAGTTAAAAAAATCCATACCATAAAAATATCACAGGAAATCCTAAATGGCTAAAAATCTCATGTCTTTGCACCTAAGATACTTTTATTTAACAGCTCTGTAGACCATGGTAGATTAGAATATTTATCAAATAATTTAGATCTTTAAAGTCAAGACCCAAAAGCTCATTACATCTTTTGGCCATTTAGGCTGTTGGAAGACCTTTATAATAAGACTTGCCAAATGGCACCTAAAATAGCATCAATTACTACTAGATTTTGCTGATCAAAACAGTCATGGTACATTATCCTTATCATCATCATCATCATCATCATCTTAAGTCTTATCCCAGCAATATGGGGTCGGCTAATTGAATCAACCAAAGACTACTCTTTTGTTATTAGACTCCTTACCTTCTTCATCCTAAGACAGACTACCAATTAATTCTTCTAGGCTCTAATTCCTTAGTCTTGTGGAAGGAAAGAAGGAACTGTTTTTCTAACACTCTATTAAGAGCTTCTTCTACTAGGATATTAAAAGACTAGGGGATAGCGTGGGTTTCCTTATCTCCACCTCTTTGATGATCATTTGGAGTTCATTCTGGGAACAACAAATTAAAACACCAGCAGTTAGAGATGCATTGGTTCGAAATGTTTATAAAGTTGTCAAGAAAGCTACACTTTGAGAGAGGACCTTGAGAAGGAAAGTTTTGTGACATGACTTGAATAGGAGGCCAGAGAAAGGAAAATATAGTTGCCTTTTAGGAACGGTTTTCAGTTTTCTTTCCGAAAACAGTTCTGTTTTATGGGTTTTCTTGGAAAACATGTATTTGTGTTTATAAAAAGAGGAGAAAGGTAAGTGGTATGTAGGTGTATAAGACTTTCGTAAACCAACTTCATTTCCTCTTTGGTTTTCTTGTGAATTGGGTTAAGGATTTTGGGGTGTTTTATACAGGAACACCCTTTTTTTTTGTACTTTTGGGGTAAGTTTTTTTTATTTGAGATTTCGTGTAAGGTTCTTTATTTAGAGGTCAGAAAGGTGATTTTCTCTTCTTTTTTAATAGATACAGAAGGGTGATTCCGGAAAATAAGGATTTCTCATGCTTAACTTCTGATCGGATGTTATGATCCATTTGTCCCATATTGGTAGTATGGGATGCTAATGTGAGGTATTCCACATCGGTAGAATGGGATGCTGTTGTGGGGTATATATGAGCTTGGGTTCCCTCCCTCTAACAACTAGCTTTTAGGGGTGAATTCTCCTAAGGCACATATCAAATGGTATCAGAGCTACACTAGGCCTCCAGTTGCAATCCTGCAGAGCAGGTGGTAATGCCGGTATTGTAGTGTTTGGTCGGGACTAGGTGGACTAGTGCAAAACCAGCTTGTGTGAGCGCCGGAACTACGGAAGTGTGGTGGGATGTCATGATCCATTTGTTCCATGTTGGTAATATGGAATGCTAATGTAAGGTATTCCACATCCTTAGAATGGGATGCTGTTGTGGGGTAATATATGAGCTTGGGTTCCCTCCCTCTAACAGCTATCTTTTAGGGGTGAGTTATCCTAAGTCACGTATCATCGAATTTGTTTTATTCTCATAGACGTAAGCAGTTTGTTATTTATTCTGTTCTTGTGTTTAGTGTTTATTTTATTATTTTCCCCTATTTTCTTATAATCCATATACCCATTTTTTTCTTTTTTTTCTTTTTTTGGTAAAACTGAATCATTCATTAGAAAAACTGAAGTTCATATACAAGCTTCTGGATCGAAGGGGCAGAAACGGATTCGAAAGCATTAAGAAACCAACTCGGAGGATTCCGAAGCCAACGACCAACAGGACTTCTACATACTAGCTAACAAGTGAGCTAACCCACATTTGCATCTCTCTTGATAAAACTCGAATCAACTGAGTCAGAAGAGGATGCTTCCAGCAAGATATCGTCAAAGAGATACCAAATATCTGAGTGGATCGAGCTAGATTAAACTTTGAGAGCTTTAATCAAAATCACCATGTCCAATTTGAGGATGGTGGAATAACTCGAACTATCTTGCCTATTCATATTCCCATCTTAGCTAGTGAGATGGAGAAATACTTTTATGTATACTTCTGCTATTAAAAGCTCTCTGTTCATCAGAAATATATACTAGGAAAAAAATTTAACTGTGTATCTATATACTTAATTTTTTTTCTTTTGGTTGAAAGCTGAGCCTTTCAATTAACTGGATCTTTTTTTTGAAGTGCTAAAACACAATGTACACTATAGCTGTTGAAGCTCAGGCTCTCTGAGTCTTTCAATTAACTACGTACATTGGATACAAACTCAGGCTATCTGAGCAGGTACAAATTCTAGAAGAAGAAACAGAAAAACGATGTACAACTCTATTAGCTGTTACGATAAGTTAGGCATGCCATCTTTTCCTATCGAGTTGCTATTAAGAACTTGATTTATTCACCTAATTTGATAAAACTCACTAATTAAGCAATTCTCTCAAGGACAGTCTTTCATTCATTTACTTATCTTTAGGCAGCAGATTAGGTAGTGCCTTGCAACATTCATCCTCAAAACACACACACACACACAATGTATTTGAGCATACACATAAACACACATTGACATCCCTAGCAATACACTTGCATACTACCTAGTTCTATTGCTACATGGATGGATCAAATTCAATTATTTAAGAATTAATAAAATCTTCAATGAGAATGATTGATCAAATTGGAAGATTGAAATGCTGACTTATTTTTATTATTGGATTTGGGTATTTCGTATCATAGTCTAGTTTTGGTTTAAAGAGGTGTACTACATGTCTAATAAATAGGAATTTAGGGAATTGTGAGTTTGTAACTTATATCAGAGCTATGATCTGATAGTAGATACCAAAAGTTACAAGATTTTCAAGAAACCTATTTTGCTTGGTCTCTAGGTCCTTTGTCCTTAAATTTAACTCTTAGTGGAGGAGTCGAACATATTTTTATTAATGATATAGACAAAACCTAGGTGGAAGGGTCGTAAATGAAAGCCTTTTACCTATGCTACCTCCCTTGTACTTTTACCATTTTACTCTTTCATTCCTATCAAAAAGAAAGCCTTGCTCATCATTTTCCGCCTATCGGCCCTATCCCAAGGTTTCACTTGAAACCATTGCTTGCCTGACATTCCAAAAGATTGCAAGAGGTCCAACTAAGCTTATTTCAACATTTTTTTTTGTTCAAAGTCATCCCACAAGAAGCAAGTTTTCTTGTATTGTCAATGATGTTGTGGGTATGTCGGATCTGAGGAGAAGAAAGTTATTAGAGTCAAAATCATGTGCCCCATAAAGATTGATCTATAAATGGAACTCTCCTCTATCGAGGAAGATGAGGGGGTTTTAGGGAGATGCTAAAAGAAAAGGACATTTTGTTATTGATTCCTAAAACATTGCGTGTTAAGGAAAGAGAGGATTTTCCAAGGGTTATGGAGAAAGATCTATGGAAGAATCACAATGGTCCCTATATGGAAACCACTTCCAGTAGCAAAGTGCAATTTCTTACAGACCCACTTATTAATCATTAGGATCAAGAGCTTAGGTCTACGACAAAATCAATTGGTGATGGTGAAAGCAAGTTTATTTCCTTACTGGTCTAGATCCGTGTAATGCATGGACTTTGTTACGGGAAAGCTAAAAAATAGAAATATATAAGAGTATACAATTGTTTTATATTTTAACTTTTTAAATAATTAATAATTATTTATATTTTATATACTATTTTTAATAATTTTTTTACAATACAAAAATAATAAATTCCAGCTAGGTTTGTTCATCAAACCGATGAAACTGAACAACTCGACCCGATTGGGAAAGTGAGAAAATTCCAAAATATTTTATGTTGTAAATTTAATTTTTATAATAATACCACTACAACTTTTAAATTTAAATTTCATTAGTTAAGTTTAAATCTTCTAAACCATCTGATCAATCCAAAAATTGACCAAAACAGATACAACCTGATTTGGCCGGTTTCCACTAATGGTAAGTCGGTTTCATGTGACCAACTCCCCAACCTGACCAGGTTGATTTGGTTGACCAAACAGTCTACAATTGAACTAAACTGACTCGTGAACACTCCTAATTTTAGTTAAGTTAATACTCTAATCTCTAATAAATAACAATAGTTTAATATCCAATAATTATTGAAAATTTATAGCGAAAATACACAGTTATTGAAAATAAATTTATAATGAAAATAAAATAATTATAAAAATACAATAAATATTAAAAATATATTAAATTAGTCAATAAATAGTGTAATATCAATAATTAATCTCTAATAAATATTAATCAATAAATTATAAAAACAATACATAATTACTAAAAATAAATTTATAACAATAATACAATAAATACAATAAGTACAATAAATTAAATTTACAAAGTTAAATAACAATAGCTTAATCTCCAATAATTACTGAAAATTTTTTGTTAAATAAAAAAACAAAAGTATATTTATACATAACTACTGAAAATATTTATAAAAAATACAATAAATAATTACTGAAAATACAGTAAATATTCATTTTGGTATATATAAATATATAATAAATATAGATTGTGATTTTAAAATTATTATTAATAAATATTACTTTTTTTGAAAGTTATTTTCTAGAATTATTAATTGATATAAGTAAAATTAGTTATTTAAAACATTATTTAGTTATTTCAATAAGATCATTATTTAAAAATTTATAATATTAATAATTTCTTAATAATATTATTTGAATTTTATTTATTTGAAAGTTATTGTGTAATATTAAATATTTTGTTATATAATTACTTAGTTATTTTATATTTTCTTATTTAAGATATTTAGTTATTGATATAGTTAAATAATATTTTACTTCTTTATGTTAAATATTTTTTATTTGGATAACATTTAAATTGAATAATCTGTAAAATTATAACTTATATTATTATTACATAATTTTGTGATGAATTTTGTAAAATTTTAATATTATTAATAAAATAAATATTATTAAATCTATTATAATTATTTTGTGGTTTTAATAAATATTTTAAAGCTATTATATACTTTCATTATAATATTTCAATAATTCTTATGTTTTTTAATTCAAACTTTGTTTAGATAAACATACATAAAAAGTAGGGGAGAGGACAAACTCTTAAGCCACTAAGCTATTCAACTTCTTATGTTAATATGTAGAATAAAACAGCTTTTATTAACATTATTGTCTAAATGCAATCTAAATAAATAATACATATTTATGTTTAACAACTCCAATTAAAAGTTAAAAAAAATAATAATAGTATTCAAAATTAGTATTTTATAAAATAATGGAACAAATAATATATCAAATCCACATTTATATCAATAGGTAATATTAATAACATAATAATTATTTTAGTACACGAAATTTATAAATTTTCACATGATATGTATCTTAAAATTTTTACATATGTATTTTTAAATTTATTACTTAATATTTTAATTTATATTAAATAACAACATATCTATTATTTACAAAAATAAAAATTTGTTTACAAAATATTCAAGAACATAACATTCAATTGAATCTATCAAATCTACAAATCTACATTCATACCAAAAAAAGATTTTTAGACTTAGAAAAATTATAGAAATAAAAATCTTAATAATGGAATAATATTTTAGTAATTAAAAATTATGAATTTTCATATGATATGTATCTTAGAAATTTTAATAGATTTGATATAAATAATACTCAAACTTATTATTTTTATAAAATAATTGAATAAATAAAATTTCAAATTCACATTTATATCAAAAGATTATTTGAATATAAAGAAAATTATACAAATAAAATATTAATAATATATACTTATATTATTACTTAAAATTTATAAAATTGCACATGATATTCATTTCAAAATTTTTATAAACTTACTAAAATTATTAATTAATATTTTAATTTACATTAAATAACTATATATTTATTATTTACAAAAATAATTTTTTACAAAATATTCAAGAATATAATATTAAATTGATTCTATCAAATCTACTAACCTACATTTATATTAAAAAAGGAGTTTTACTTTTAGAGAGTTATAGAAGTAAAAATATTAATAATGGAATAATTGTTTTAGTAGTTAAAAATTATGAATCTACATATGATATGTATCTTAGAAATTTTAATAGCTGTGATATATTTTAAGTTGAGATTATGTATTCTATAAATTATTAATTGATATTTTATTTACATTTGAGAATTTAATATTTGATAGATTTCTTTGTTAATGTAAAACAAGTAAAAATAGTAAAATAGAAAATAATTGATAAAATAATAAAAACATAATATGAGCATTGTTTTGCATTTTGGGCTCTTGATTGATACATTATCAATAAAATTGTATGATATCTGTGTATGCTATTATATTAATTCTAATATATTTTTTTCATATACACCATTAAAATATACATTTTTCTATGTATTTATATATTATTTGAGGTTATTTGACCTTAAATTTAATATTATTAATGTATTAATGAAATTTTTATGTGTTTCCCTAGAGTATCCATGCGCTTCTGACGTAGCGTGACGCACTCGACCGAGCTAACTCTACAAGCACCCGGGCGATCGAGTTCGGCTTCGGACTAGAAAGCCTCATGTAAAGAACTAGGCGTAGAGCCTTAGTAGAGAGAATTGATAGAAGAAATTCTTGTGTGTCTTATTAAAGCTTAGAAACAGGAGTATTTATAACAAGCACTAGTAAACTTGTAGAGTAAGACAACTAGGTAATTCAAACTTATAGCGCAACTAGGAAACTCGACTTGTAAAGCAACTTCGAACTTTTCTTCAACATGCCTTCGACGTCCTTCGTTCGATGTCTATGCCTTTGACGTCCATCGTTCGATGTGATCACCATCATCCGATGCAGGTTGGTTGGCATAAGGAATCCTTTCTAAGCTTGAGCTGGCGCCGGTTGGTTCGGTGAGTCTCGAGTTGGCCTTCCATCATTCACCCCCACTTGGAAAGAACTCGACCTCGAGTAATGATCAGGATATGCAAGCGTCGCCTCTGGCAAATAATGATGAAGATCAGCAATATTAAACGTTTTGGAAATACCGATGTGATTTGGCAAGTCCACTACGTAAGCATTGTCATTGATCTTCTTAATAATCTTGTACGGACCGTACTTCCTAGGCTTTAGCTTGCTATGCTTCCCAACGGGTATGCACTCCTTCCTTAAGAACACCATGACTTCATCCCCGACTTCAAACACCTGGTACCTTCGATGCCTATTAGCTGCAAGTTTATACTTCGCATTGGTCCGTTGAAGTTTCTGTTGTACTTCCTCCTGTACTGACTGAATTTGTCCTGCCAACTGTTCTGCTGATGTACTAAGACCTGGTACCCTAGGTAGCTTCACCAAGTCCAAAGCATGGTTAGGTACTTTCTATAAACAATAGAAAACGGGGATCTACCTATAGAGCTATGAATTGCATTGTTGTAGGCAAACTCTGCTTGGGCTATGGCAAAGTCCCATTGTTTCGGCCTCTCTCTACAAATATTGGGATCAGGTTACCCAGAGTTCGATTTACCACTTCTGTCTGTCCATCAATCTGCGGATGAGCTGTATTGCTGAAATTCAATGACGAGTCAAATAGCCTCCACAAGATCATCCAGAAATGACTTAGGAACCTCGTATCTCGGTCCGACGTAATGGTCTTAGGAACCCCATGTAAACGGACAATCTCCCTGAAGAATAGTTTGGTTGTTGCTGTTGCATCCGTGATCTTCTTGCATGGGAGGAAATGTGCCATCTTGGAAAACCGGTCAACCACAAAGACGAAATCCATGTTTCGTGGAGTCTTCAGCAAGCCCAGCACGAAATCCATAGACAAGTCTTCCCAAATAGCAGTAGGAACTGGTAAAGGCATGTAAAGACCAGTATTCTGGGCCTGTCCCTTAGTTGTCTGACATATATAGCACCTACTCACGATAGTGGTTACATCTTGTCTCAGTTTAAGCCAGTAGTAATGCCCCTTGACAGCCTCAATCATCTTGTCCCTCCCGAGGTGTCCTGCTAAGCTGCCACCATGCAAGTCCCTAATGACTTTCTCGCGAAGGGATATGCAAGGAATACACAATTGGTCTCCCTTCATAAGAAATCCATCATGTACGTAGAAATCACCCGCTAGTTGCCTGTTCATGCACTTCTCTCAAACCTTCTTGAAGTCTTCATCCTGGGCGTACAAATCTTTCAAACATTCAAAGCCCACAATTTCGATACTAAGAGTCTTAATCAGGGCCACACGCCTGCTCAAAGCATCTGCCACTGTATTCTGTTGTCCAACCCGATTCATCAGTCTCATGAAGGTGCTTGGTGCGTTAGTTAGTCCAAAAGGCATGACTAACCACTCAAACAATCCGTTTCTTGTCTTGAAAGTTGTCTTCCACTCATCTCTGGGACGAATTCTGATATGATGATAACCATTTCTGAGATCAATCTTGGAAAAGATCACAACCCCATCAAGTTGATCAAGCATGTCATCCAGTCTAGGAATGGGAAACTTGTAGCCAATAGTGATTTTGTTGATTGCTCTACTGTCAACACACATCCTCCAACTCCCGTATTTCTTCGGCGTCAATAATGCCGGTACCACACAAGGACTCATGCTAACTTGGATGTGTCCCTTTTTCAACAGTTCTTCCACCTTCTCCCATAAAATCTCATTCTCCTTAGGACTCATTCTGTAGTGTGGCAGATTAGGTAGGCTAGCACCAGGAACAAAATCAATGTGGTGCTGAATGTCTCACATGGGTGGAAGTTCATTAGGTAACTCGTCAGGAACTACATCATGAAACTCGTCAAGCAGCCCCTGCACTTCTACTGGAATTTTGTTCTCTCCTAGTGGTTTACTCATACTCTCCCCTTTTATAACCAATAAGTGGACCTCACGGGTATCTTTACACTCCCTTACAAACTCAGAGTGGCGATGTGTTATGGTAAGAAAATTCCTCTCCTCTACCTTCGAAGTCTTAGTTTGGTTCTTTTCTGCCATAGGTAACAGTGTATAGTGCACACCCTCCTTTTCAAGCTGGTATGTGTTCTTCCTACCCAAGTGTTTGGCATCTGCATCAAACTGCCAAGGCCTACCAAGAAAAATATGGCAAGCATCCATATCCACAATATCACAATAAACTTCATCAATATACTTACCAATAGAGAATGGAACCTTGAAGCATTCCTCCACATGTACGCCCCTGACTTCCTTGATCCAACCAATCGTGTAAGGGTTCGAGTGTTTCTCAGGAATTAGTTGCAGTTTCTTCACCACATCTCTGCTGATAATATTCTCTTGACTACCGCTATCAATAATCAATTCAAACAACTGACCTTGTACCGTACACCTAGTGCGAAACAAGCGGTGTTGTTATGTGTCATCTTTACTTCTCTGAGATAGCATGAGCTTCCTCACAACACACGTGTACTCTTCATGCTCATAAGTACCTTCTTCGTCCTCTCCATCGGGCTTACAATATACTTCGTCATCACCAACTTCTTCCTCATCCCTCTCCACCATGCTAACTACCTTTCTCCTGGGACAGTCACTAAACCTATGCCCAACTTCATTGCACTTGAAGCACTTAAAAGGAGCAGGTTTTGCATAGGGATTAATGGTTTTAGGAGGGTTTGAAGTATTACCTCGAGTGTTTCCTCCCATTGCAGCCTTACTGGTGTTAGCTACATTCGGTGGGTGGGAGGGTTGTACCCCTTGAGTTGGCTTGCCCTTGTCAACCGCTGCGGGCTTGTTGTCGTTCCCGCTATACCGTCGATAATTATCAGCTCGAGTCCTCTCTTGGAACATTAACTTAGCCTTCAAAGCTAAGTTCCTCGCTTCCTGTACACTCATAACCATCTGGACTCCAATCTTGTCTCGAATAGCAGGCTTCAAACCACTCAAATAACGGGCTGCTTGTTGATTGTCACTTTCTGACAATTGGTTCCTTTCAGCCAATCTCAGAAATTCTGAGGTGTACTCGTTCACACTTCTCGTTCCCTGCGCACATCATTGATACGATTCAAACATGTATTGCTCATAATTAGGAGGCAAAAACCTACCTATTATTAATTGTTTCATGCGTCTCCACGTTCGAACTGGACCTCTTCCTTCTCTGATCTAAGTCTCCCTCATTCGTTCCCACCAGACAAATGCTCCTCCCTTCAATCGAAAAGCTACTAGTTTCACCCTTCTTTCTTCCGGGATCTCCATGTACTCAAAGAAACGGTCGACCTCGGTGGTTCAATCTAGAAGGCCCTCTATATCCAGATCTCCACTAAAAGTAGGGATATCCACCTTGAGTTTAAACTCATCATCATTTTGACGGCGATTAAGATTGCCATGGTTTTGCCAATTCCTTCCGGTCCTGCCATCACCGGGAATAACTGGAGCAACGCCGAACTCTAGCTCGTTGTCGCTATCATCATCAATAATAGGGTTCCTGGGTATAGGATCAATGATTGGCCTACTGTGGTCATGTCCTCCGGCTTGGTGCAGTGCGTTATCCCTATTCCTTGGAACATCCTCCCGCAACAAAGCCCGTAGTTGTCCAGCGATCTATGTCAACTGTTGCTCAATGTTACGAGTGGCTGTTCGCTGCTCTTCGATTGCTCTCCAAACAGCTTGTAACCCCTGATCTCCATCATGGGGTTGGTTGCGACTGCTACCGTCTTGGTTGGCCATCTGATTGGGCGAACTTCGGCTCTGATACCACCTGACGCAACGTGACGCACTCGACCGAGCTAACTCTACAAGCACCTGGGCGATCGAGTTCGGCTTCGGACTGGAAAGCCTCACGTAAAGAACTAGGCGTAGAGCCTTAGTAGAGAGAATTGATAGAAGAAATTCTTGTGTGTTTTATTAAAGCTTAGAAATAAGAGTATTTATAAGAAACACTAGTAAACTTGTAGAGTAAAACAACTAGGTAATTCGAACTTGTAGCGCAACTAGGAAACTGGACTTGTAAAGCAACTTTGAACTTTTCTTCAGCATGCCTTCGACGTCCTTCATTCGATGTCTATGCCTTCGACGTCCATCGTTCGATGTGATCACCATCATCCGATGCAGGTTGGTTGGCATAAGGAATCCTTTCTAAGCTTGAGCTGGCGCCGGTTGGTTCGGTGGGTCTCGAGTTGGCCCTCCATCAGCTTCCAAAGTGTATTTGTATTTATATCCGTATCCAAGTTGCCCAATTCGATACCCAATACCGATACTTTTGTCCTTGATCTCACTTAATATCTCTCTTTTCTCAAACAATTGGATCCTCTAATAACTTTTTCCTCTTCTAATAATCATTTGAACTTGCTGGAAATGATCTCTGATGAACTTTTCTAGAACAAAGTGTTTACAATAGACTTATAATGGTTTTATCTGTCCTTTCATTGATTCAAGCACAAATAAGCAAGCTCTTTGGTGAAGAACAACAGGGAATGAAGTAGAGAAAAGTTGTAGGAAAGAAAGAGAGCAAAAGGCAAGAGAAATAGTCTTAGAAGAGATTTTGAGCTAAAAGAATGTTATCTTTGTGAGAAAAATCCCTTAGGGTACTAAAGCCCTAGTTTACTTTTGCACACTTTGTATCTGAGTAGTTTAATTGGTACTATTCATATCAGCCTTTGAGAGGCATTTCATTTGTTTGAATATTTTTTATTCACATTGTTTTGTGATTATGCTTGAATACCTAGTGGTCTGCTAGTTGGTATTGTTAAGTGTTTTGAGATGGAACATGGAAAGGTTTTGATAGCACTAAAAAGTCCATCTGGTGGTTGTAAAAGTTCTTGTTGGTACCATGGAAGTCCTACTAAATAGTGGAGCTAAAACTCTCAGGTGGTTTGCTTGAGGAGAGGACGTAAACTGTGAATTATTGAACCTCTATAAATCTTTTGTCCTATTTATTGATATTATTTTTGCACTTGATTACTTTACGTTTTATATTAATTTTTGCATTTATACTAAAAAGGGGAAAAGTTAGATACGAAATTTTTAGAACCCAATTTACTCCCTCTTGGGGTAGCTACATGGGTAACAAGTGTTATTAACATGACAAGTGTTATTAAATTTCCACCCAAGGAAACACTTCTTATGCTAAAGGGCACTCCGTCACCGAACCCCCATTCTTCAATTCCACAAATTACAAATATTGGAAGGGTAGAATGAGAGTCTATTTCATCTCTTTCGGTTGTGAACTTCGGAAAGTAACAGAAAATGGTTTATATAGGCCAATCAAGACTGTAGTAAAGGTTGTGGTAGAGAAATCTTTCTTAGAATTGACCAAGGATGAGAAGAAGAAACTTAATTTCTCTAAATGCTAAAGCTATGAATAGCTTATATTGTGCACTTAGATAGAAATGAATTCAATGGAATTTCAATTTGTGATTTAGCCTAAGAAATTTGGAAAACACTAGAGATTACTTATGATGGAACTAACCAAGTGAAAGAGTCTAGAGGAAGATTTGGAGATAACTTCCAAAGATAAGGGAAGACAACTTTACTACCATCTAGGACATAAAAATATCAATACCCTAACAATGGATAAACTAATTAGGTCACCCCTTACATTCGAAATGAGATTAAAAGTAGAGAAAGAGAATGGTAGAAATGTTAAACATAATATTGGTTTTAAAAGTTTAACTAGTGGCAAGGAAGAAGATGAAGATGACAACTGTCATTAGGATCGTTGAAGAAATGGCTCTCCTATCAATTTAGATTTTTAAAGTTCTTGAAAAACAATGGAGAAACAACAAAGAAACCATAAACGAAGGAGCAAGTTTGAACATCTCAGAATTGAATGCCCAAGCCTTAGGAAAAATCTAAGGAAAGAAAGAAAGCATTGAAAGTTACATGGGATGATTCAAGCTCTAATGGAGGAGAAGCATCCGTTGATTCGAGTCCAATGGCAAGAGAATATGAGGATATGAGGTAATTTCTAACTCAACTCCTTTAAATGATGATTTTTCAAAAGAGTAACTCCCATTGTCATTATATATTGGATAGGTATTTATAGAATTGTAGTTGTTCAAAACCTTAAGAGTGAGAAAAACAAACCCTAGAGAGTAGAGATCAAATTGCAACTTTTGGTGCCCAACAAATCCAAACTAGAGAGTTGTAAAAGCTATTGGTAGTGGGACCGGTGTAATTTCTATCAAGTGGACTTCTCAAGCTGATTAAATGTTGCATACAAGGGAGAATTTCAAATTCAACTTTAGCCAAAAATGTAAAGATCAACTACTTATAGGTAAGATTTAAAGAAAAAATTAAAATCATTAGATTCTCATAGAGATCTTGGGTTAATTGGGAAATCAATTTATTCTATTTACTACTATTTCTATTCAATGTGAAGATCAAATTCTTGTAGATAAGATTTAAAGAAAAAAATTAAAATAGTCAGACTCCCATGGAGATCTTGGGTTAATTATAAAATTAACTAGATTCCTCTCTAAAAGGGATCTGTACATTTCAAACTTTTTGGTTGGACCAATTAAAATTATGGCTTTATGATAGTTAATAGGCGCTACTAATGTTAATTAAACCCTAGACCTATTTGGGATTGGACCAATTTGTTCCATCATTAAGAACATAAGTCTTTGGATAGGGAGTACGTTTATGAAACCATTTCTAAAGGCCTTCCATTAGTAGTGTGAACCCGAGCTGACATAGTGAGTAGAGGTGCACCTTAAAATGGGTCATAAACTAGTGGAAGGGACCTATCTTAAAATGGAATACTTTCAATGCCTTGGGGTTATTTGATAGATTAGTACTTAATTACAAAGGACAATGGACCTTGTCTGATAAAGGCCAAAGAGGAAGTTTATCAAATAAATGGATAAAAGTATCTTTCATAGAAATTGATAGCTAGGGTAACAATTGGCCCCATGCACCTATGTCATTCCTTACATTCTCAAAGGTGTGAAAATACCTTCATCTTTAGACATAGAAGAATTCTAAGGGGTGAACAAATGAGGATGAAATATAGATAAAATCCCTTTTATGGCATGACATATAAAATAATGTTATGGACTAAGAACGAGTTTTACAATTGTAGAAATGGCAAATAGACCCTTTGCCAAACTATATGATAAAAGTCTTAAAGCTCTAAACTATGCTAATTGGAAACAAAACCTTAACATTATACTTGCATCTATAAATTTGGACAAAAGTGCCACTAAGAAAACTTCTAAATATTCTGGTAAATGAATAGACAAGTACATTTTTCCAAATGTTACATTTTTGCTTCACTAGATAATTCTATCCAAAAGTAGTATGAATTTGCCATCAAAGATCTTGATGGACTAGAATCATAAATCTTCCTCATGAATTTTCCATCAAAGATCTTGATTCTTTTCATTTTTTCTTAGGCATGCACATTGAACACACCTCTATTGGATTATTTCTGTTTCAAATAGAGTATATCTATGCTTTATTGAAGTGGGCTGACCTTTCACATATGCCAAACCAATATTTACTCCCTTGGCAGCTGGCTCCACTCTCTCATGAACCTCGAGCACTCCTCTATTAGATCCTAACTTGTATTAGAGTCTTGTTGGTGGTCTTTCGTATTTCAAATGAACTATAGACTTTGGTCTCCAGTTTCACTTTGAAGTGTCATTACAATTGGAAATTTAAATGATGTTGATTGGTTTGGTTATCTTGATAATCACTAGTCCATTAGGGCCCATGTACTTTAACTTGGCTTTAATTTTGCCTCATGGGTCTCCAAAAGTATAATATTATTGCTCACTCTAATGTAGAATCAGAACTTCATATTCTTGTTAATGCTACTAAAGAAATCATTTGGGCTAAAGGCTTACTTTGTAAGTTTAGGATTTGGTTGCCCAAATAGCCTAACCCAAAAGGCGGTGAATTGGGTTCTAAAAGATTTTCCTCCAGCTAAAAGCCTTATAAACAATGAATGCAAAACTTGATATAATGGAAGGTTGTGTGTGCAATACGGTGTGATGCAATTAACAAGAAAAATAATCAAATAAAGGAAACCAAATACACAAAGTAAAACACATAGATTTATAGAGGTTTGACCAAACCTAAGCCTATGTCCTCTTCTCAAGCAACCTCCTCAGAATTTCCACCAACTTAACTGGACTTTCATGTGCTAGCAAAAGCTTACAACATTCATTAGATTGAAGGAATCCCCATTCTAGAACCGTACATGGGATTTTCATCTCATATGACGCCTCCCTTTTGTGCATAATGCTAATAATTGATAGAATAAAAAAAAAAGATTGAAATATTCTCATTATGAACTGACAGGGGCTAGTGTTTTTACAAGAAATCTCTAGCCAGCCTTCCTATAAGAGACCTTTTCTTAATATCAAGTGTGTTGGTGCTAGATAAAAATGGAAACTCCAAAAATATTTTTCTTCTCAATGTCCCCTATTCTATTTTCAGGAATTAGTCACTTCAACGGTCTTCAATGGTTATTTCGGTACTCAATATACAAACGAGATGGACTTCTAGGTGCTAACAAGACCTTGTAGAGCTGAACTTATAGGTGCTAATAAGGCCTGAGCAGTTGAACTTCTAGGTGTAAACTAAACTTGAATAGCTGGGCTTAAGGATGCCAACCAAATCTTTGATTGTTTTTGCACTTGATCACACTTATACAAAAGAATAATAACTAGTGTAAAGCATAAAAACAATAAATATGCCTCTTGATAGGATGATGAAACTAATACAATCAAACTTTATCAAATGCTAGAGTTATATGTTAGATAGTTTTGTATGCCCTTAGCTTCAATCAGAATGATGTACTTTATGAGTTTATTGTAAATGAATAAAAGTGCATATTTGATTCATGTTCC